>WYDI02012530.1:12198-30432 GCA_009867235.2 Psittacus erithacus
ACCTTACCACACAACATTAAGTCCCACCTTCTATTTTACTAAAAAAGTTTTTTACCCCCCCCCCCCCCCCCTTTTTTTTTTCTTACAACTCAGCAACTTCCTCAGACTTCTGAGCCATGGTTATGTAGCTGGGTAGTACCAGCAATGGGCCTGGTATCCTTGGAACACAGATGGCCTAACAGACTTCAAGACGGAGGGAGTCACACTCCTCTTTTTTAGCACTGAGATGACTGTGACACAGAGGTAAGGAAACGAATTAGTTCCAAGTGGCTACTAGTCAGACCTGTAGGTCTGAGTATACATTGTTCAGCAGTAACCTATATGCTTGTGCTTATTGCATAACAAAAGCTTATCCTTTTCCTTGTGATACACCATCAGACATTTCTTCAGATCTTAATACACTGCATTAAGTCATTACATTTCCCAAACTTTTCGATCCATGTATCAGTATTTGGATCTAGGCCAATAATTTGAATAATGTTGCAAAAAACTGCATTAAATACTTTAACGACACCTATCTACAAGAAGAATCATCTATCGTCCTCATGAAAATTTATTATGCAGAGCTCATAGAAGAGACATTCAGTAGGAGACATAATTTTAAAATGAATACATTTCCAAATTACACACATAACATCTTTGTCGGTAATAAAAAAAGACAAGTTAAGTTTCAGTCCCAATGATTTTCTTTGTATGTCTTCTCATTTTCTATGCAGGACTGTGAAGTAAGAATTCAATCTTACTGGCAGTGCCAAGTTATAGTAGACACTACTAACCAACTTAATTGTGCTGACCAAAAAGTAACAAAGTTAAAGTCATACTCCAAAACCTCCTTTTGCTGCTGCAGCTTAGCCTGTTAAGGGAACTAACTGATTTTATATACTTTTCCAAGTAACTATATCAGTGCTCCAAAATGCCTATTCTGGCAAACACCATCTAAAACCATCAGAATGTTTATATAACTCATGTAAGCTTTTTTTCTTCTTGTACATTTTATTCTTAAGAAAATGGCAGAGTATTACAAAGAACAACCACTAAGGGACCAAAAAGTGAAAGATATGTCATGCTATAAAAATGTTGAAAATGGATATATTTATCTAAACATGAACATGCAGCAGATAAAATCAGCTTTGACACTTGAAGGATAAGAGCCTGATCAAGTCTAGCTATGGGAAAGGGCAAGAGAAAGGACTGAGTTGAGACAGGGAGAGAAGTCTTATTTACACTTTATTCTAAAAAGAGAAAAGAGACACCAGTGTCAGCTGCTACATTTGAGAGACAATGTTTCCGCTATCCCTGGCAATGGCTTGGCTTTGCCTGTACTTGGAACTATCCTTGATTAAAATTTTCATTCTCACCAATTCATAAAGCTTAATCTGTATTACTAATTTTCTAATTCATTAATAGATCAGACACATTACAGAAGGAAGAAGAGAATACCTAATGTACTTGAGCCCACATGTGGGAGGATGAGAACAAAATAGCTCCTCCTGCCACGTTTGTGACCTTTGCACTTGTCACAGCTGTGAAATAAGTATTAATTTAGATGCAAGTGTGGTACTCATGATGCTACTGCCCACTACAAATTAGAATTCTTGCTTGTAATTAAAGGAGGCTTTTTTCTTCCACGACTAAGTCTCATCTCTCACTTAAAAGCACATCCTGTAAATATGGGGAAAGAGCACAAGATCATGAAAAGGCAGTAACTCCACCCTGAGATTATTTGGTTGCTGCAACAGTTCCAGGGCTCTGTTTTCCAACTATTGCTTTTTAGAAGGTGGAAAGACGCCTAAACTATGCACAACCACTTGACAGAAGCTGTCAAGGCCCCGCCCAAAACAGATGCAGCTCCTTCTATCCCAAACCCATACCAGCCCTTCCCATATACTAATAAAAAGTAATAAGAGATTCCAGAGGGGGAAGCTTCTATGTGATGTCTAGCATATTTTTTCCCCAGCTAGTTTAACTCCAGTCAGGTCCCTGGGAGACTTGACACATACACTTTTATCTCCACAGTTTTAATCATCTGCTGCTGGCTATAGGATCCCTCTCCACCTGGAATCTGCATGCTGTGCCGGCTTTGCTACTCGTCTGCCAGAAGGGTGAGCAGATTAACCTGCTTAATACACAAACACACACACCAAAAGAAGGACAAGACTACCCAAACTAAACTAAAACCCAGCTTCAGCGCCGCCTCGAGGTCACTCCTTCAGTCACAGGAAGAACCTTCGCAGTGCCGGGCCGGAAAGCGGCGCGGACACTCGCCACTGTCTCCCGGTGTCAGCGGCAGCTCACAGGGCGGCGTCGTGAGGCGGGAGCAAAGGCACCCCGCGGGCCCCCCTCTCTCTGGAGGCCGCCGAAGGAGGAGAAGGAGGAGGTGGCCAGCCTAGGCAGACACGCTGCCTCACCCGGTGCCTGCGAGCAAGGCGGAAAGAAGCCATCCCAACAGGAACAGGCCACAAGCTCCCCTGGAGGGAAGTAATCATTCGTGTCATCCATCCCCCTCACACACTCACTGTGCCGTGCAGTGCCGGCCTGCCCCGGGCTGCGCACGCGCGTAGCAACAGCGCCGCGGAGAAGGCTGCCCTCCTTCCCCTCCCCTTCCCCCAGCCCTCCCCAGCCGCTCGGCTCCCCCGGGCTCCGGGAGCGCCCTTTCGTTCGCTCCGCTGCAGCGGGGGAAGGCAGTGCAGCGGGGAGGCCCTTGCCGTCTCCGAGGGTAAAGCCACCCGCGGGACAGAGTGCGCTCCCGGGTGCAGAGGTTGGGCATTTCAGGGGTGGGATTGGGTCCTTTTGAGGCCTCCCATGACCCATCGCGAGCCCTCTTAGCGGAGGTTGGAAGTATTGGTGGGTATTGCGGCTCCCCACGGACTTGTCTCCGTGGTCGTCATGGGGGGACGTCTGGCCGCTCTGGCTCCGTCTGGGTGCCGGGGATGCGGCGCGCAGGTTTCACTGTAGATCCCCGGGAGGAGCTGGGGCTGGAGCCCCCAGGGAGGGAGGGGGTAGGAGGCTGGCAGTGAGCTGGAAATATGAAGGGACGGGGCTCTCTTAAAAATTGCCCTTCGGTTGTTAAGTTTACAAGTTTAAAAGGTGCGGGGACTTAATGCTGTGTTCCCTTCGGCTGTCATGTGACGGACTGTGTTTGTTACATTTAAAAATGTCTCAGGGTTTCAGCTCTGTTTTGCTGTTTCGTACCGATTGGTTACTGAACGAAAGTGTGTGTTTGGGGGGAATCGAGTTGCATGCTAGGCCTGTTCTCATGGCACACAGGACGAAGCAGAAAACTTTGAACTCGCTTACTTAATCGGGATTCAACTTGAAGTTGATAGTGTACCTCTGAGACCTCGCCTGTGCAGAAGCACACTGGGTTTCTTTGCACTGGTGGTCAGGGCAATAACGTGGTTTTCATCTGAAAAATTTAATTGCCATACTTTACTCTTAATGACCAAGGTCTTGCTGGGTTTAAACCGGACTTGCATTTGATTTGTGAGTAGCTCCTAGGATATCCTTGGAGAATGGAAGATTCCAAGGCTTGCCTTGTACCAGCTAGTGTGCTTGAGTGTTTTGTACTAGAATCTTGATACCCACACTTTGTTTTTGTGAGCTGTTGGTTTGAATTTTCCGGAAAACTCCTTGCACATTTTTCAGCTGAGGTAGAGGAAGCACAGTATCCACGTTGTTAATCATAAGGGACAGTTTGTTTGCTTGTTCCTTGTATTTCTTTCAATATTAGTCCTTCCTGTTTCTGAAATGAACAACTGAATTTATGGTTAGTGGTGAAGAACACAGTGCCAGATGGATACAGAACAAAAGTTCTGCTTAGAACTATTTCGCTGTCAAGTGAATCAACTGTTTATACATCTGTGTTTTAAATAAAGTGTTTGTGAAGAGGGTCTTGTTACAATATCAGGGCCTTGGTGTGCAATTACCTTTCAACTACTCTTCAATTTCGTTTTGTTTTTTCCTTAATGTTTTTAACAGATTATGTTTAGAAGAAAGTTTCTACTGTGTTTGGCAATCGTGTCCAAGCTCATCAATACTTCTTTTGTAACTTCGTAGTAAAGCAGCTTCTGAGAGTATCAGTTTAGTTACTACATCATCTGGATCCAGAGGTCACTTTTAAGAAAATGTGGACTGCTAAAAGTCTTTGTAGCGCTCAAATACTGTTGCTTCAGTTGAAAAAAAGCAGATCATGTAGTTGTATGTTTCCAAAAACTCATCAGTTCTGGACTGGAATTCTAAACTATTGCACTGTAAGAGCATCCTGTAACAAAGTTCAGTTCCAAGTAAGTATTTTTGTAAGGCTGTAGGTATAAGTGATGAGCATCAATACAGTGATAATATAATTTCATTGAGAAATGTGCAGAGCTAAGCCTTTGACCTTGCAGCCTTCGTTATGAATTGAAGATACCTTTAGTATATAAAGGTAGAGGGGTTGTCAGCCACAAGTTGCAGGAGAACCAGTGTTTTGGAATGGATGTTTTTTGACTGACAGTTCTAAGTTGAAGGGAAATACTAATTTTTTAAAAACTGTACTTCAGTCAGTACTGCATGATACCTGGCAGGCTTATTAGTTAGAGTGACAGCCACTTGGTGAAGTATAGGACCAGAGCTCTGGAAAACTTTACTAATGCGGTATTGAACAAAAAAGTGGGGGGTGGGAGGGGAAGGTCAATTTTTATTGGGTTGGTAAGGGAGGGTAAAAGCATAAGAGTATGATTATTAAAAATAAACAGAAAAAAAACCCAAAAAAACCTCCACCAAAAAAAAAAAAAAAACACCAAAAAAACCCCCCCAAAAAAAACCCCAAGAAAAAAAAAAACAAACAAAAAACCCAAACCAAACAGAAACCTGTGGCTATAAACAAAAACAATGGGAAAGGATGCCAAATGAAGGCTAATTTGATATTGAGAGTTTCAAATAGCAATGTTTTTCTAGATGTCTAATAATTAAGTTCCTCTTTAAAATATAAATTTCTGCATGTATAAATAGTGGAACACTGTGGTGTCAGCTATTTAGCGGGGCTAAGCAATTGAGAAATTAGATGGTTTTACAACTATTTTAATTAACTGTTAATGTTTGGGGATAAATAATGTATATCTTGTATCTTCCTGTTTTTCTCTTTTTAGTAGTAATATTTGACTGTATAATTGTAGGTTTCAAAGATGAATGATAAACAATCAGTAGTAGATACAGGAATGGCTACGAGTGCAGAAGGAACTAAAATAGCTGCTGGAAAAAGTCCCAGTGGAGTTCGTGATAGAAGCCAACATTCATTAGAAGGTAATGAGCCTTTTGCTGCCGTCTTAAGAAGGGACAGCCTTCCCTGTCCTCTCTAGACTTGTATTAATAATCAAGATGGTCTAAACTCTTAATTTGAAGTCTTTGTATCATGCAATGTGTTTATTTTTTGCTATGAACAGTCACAAGGATTAACTCACAAGTTATTTTAAGGGGCTTATAAACAATTTTTCTAGTTTGCAAACACTCATGTATTTTTCCTAAGTGTCTTAATGACTGATGAGATAGTGTACTGATTATTTTGTATTATTATCTTAATTTCTTTTTCTTCAACGTCATCAAACCCTTTCAATGCTTATTCCATGTGACTGAGAGAATCAATTTCTTAAGTATTTGTAAAGGCTATGAATGATCTGTGACGCTAGTGAGCATTTTTTTCTGTTATAAATGTGAAAAAAATTAACATTCCTATGTGAGTGGTGATTTCTGATTCAGATAAATTAGTCATTACAATTATAACCTTTATTTTAGCAATGCTGCCTAACTAAACAGTTCTTTCCATAATTTTGCTTGTTTTGTCATTCCTAGCTAATAACTAATCCTCAAATGTGCTGTTATGCATCATACATTGTAGTTCTTGTGCTTCAGGGTGCTTGGTCATTCACATTCTATGCATACTTCATTTTTGTTTCTAAAGGTGTTTTAGTCAGTTGCTTTGGGCATTTTCAGCTTTTGTTTATGAATGTGAAGACAGGGAGATCCTTATGACTGGTTAAGACACTGAGATCCTATGTTGTTTGTATCATTATATTGCTCAGGAAACAGCAGTATGAGAAACTGTTGTGCTATTTCTTGTGCATGACAATTGGGAAGGGAGTACCTATTCTGAAAAAAACCATATTGTACTGTATCATAATTCTGCTGTACAGGCTTGTCTCCTTATATACGTTCTCTTTTAGTTTTGCATTACAAATGAAAGATACTGCTGAGTAAACCACAATGTTCCCCTGCTTCCCCATCCCTTACCCCCTCCCTGGTGTATTTTTAATCATCAGCATATTTTTCTTTTTTTTGTTTTCACAGATGTGAGAATCTTTAAATAGAAGTCTAAGGTTTATGTTTATTCCTGAATGCTCCTGTATTATCTGTAAAGTAATGAGATTGAAAAGGACCAGCATCCTTCTGGTTTCTTCTTGTACTTCTCTTTTCTTATTCTTCTGGGTTTTTTTCTTAGATACAACAGAAGCATATCTATCCGCTTGGTTAAAATGACAGTGTTTTCTAAAAGCAGTAGCAAAAGCAGTTGCTCTGTGCTGTTGCTATGCCATATTTATGACGTAGCTTTACAGAGTGTGCACTGTCCAGCTGAAATGTACTTGTACATTTTTTAAGTTTCATTGACATTTTTTCTTAAGACATGGCAATATGGTAACTCTGAGTTAATAGATAATATCTTTAATGGTCAGAACTTACATTGAACCATTCAGGAGTATTTGTTCTGAAGTCCTGTGGAGCAGGTGTTTCAGAGCATTTCTAAGGTAGAAAGATTTCTGCTGTTTGTGGAGGCAGGTAAAAAAATGGCCTATGTCTAGATGTGACTATGCTCTTATTTCTGGTAGTCTGTAAGAAAGCTGCAGGGGAATAGTCATCCTGTAGACTTAATTAAATTTCTGTGCATGTCCTCTTGGGAATTGTTACAACCCAGCTATTCTTTTTGATCAGATGAGCAGTGGTCTACCCAGATCATCAGAGCAAAAGACACTTCTGAATCATACTGTCTCTGAAATTCACCATTCTAACTTCCAAATCAAGTGTTGCCATGACGTATTTGCAAGAATCAAAAGAAGAGGGGAAGTTTTTATTCTTGTAAAAGTGTATACATTGGTTTCCTATTTTCTGCTCTAATGCCTGCTTTCTTATCTTCTACTCAGATTCCTTTGTGAGGTGAAGTGACATTGCTTAGCTGCATCTGTCATGTAGATAGTTCCTTATAGAACCATGATTCTTACTCATCTGTATCATCTTTGTACGTCAGTGCTTTGTTACAGATTTGTTTTAACAGGCCTTCAATGTACAGAGCCTCCCTGCAGGCAGATGCATAGTGCAAGCCCTGAGGAATCCAGTTTGATCTGATAGCTGTCCCTGTTTTGAGCAGAAGAAGGTTTAGTCAGCAGACCTCCTGAATTATGCTGTAACTTGGTGTTTTATTTTTTTTACTTCTCGCTATTTACCCAGTCGTAGTGTCGTTACATGTATGCACAAAACCTATTTCAGAGTCATGCCCTAGATGTAACCACTGATCTGTCATTTGAACATGAATGTAATCTGCCAATTAACGTTTGTACTGAAGTATTTTTAAATTTCATGTATATGTGACTTACATAATGTGGATCTGGGAACTGATTCCAATTAATAATGCCTTGATAATGCAACTGCGCTGTTGCTGCTTTTGAGTTGAAGTCCTCTTGGGGAACCTGTAAAACAGTGGTGTATTGCATGCTATACAAATCCAGTGGGTCAAGTACTTCTGTAAAAAAAAAAAAAAAAAAAAAAAAAAAAATTTTAACTGCTGTTTGGGTTGCTTTCACTTCATCTTTTTGGTCTTAAATTACTCTGCTCTAAACAGAGTATGAGACTGACAGTATTCTTTAACAGTATTTCTTGAGTTGAAATCCTAGTGTTACTTTTTTCTTTTTGTATGTTTATCTCTCACTGAATCCTTCTGTCAGTCAAGCTTCTGATGTGAATACTCATTGAATAATCTTGTCTCTTGGGTAGGGGAATAAAGAATGAGAAGTATGGGATCTAAGTATTAAGAATTAACTCTCATTAAAAAATGAATGCCACGTATCCAGACCCTCAAGAGAACAGCAGTTCCTCACAATAACTGGTAATTAGTAATAAAACTCATCAGAAAATGAAACTTCCTCATGAAGCCTTGTGGAAAAAGGCACGGACATCTGACATTAGTATATTTTCAGTAGGTTTTGATCTGATCTGCTGTGGGGTTTTTTTTGGTTAATCTTTAATTTCTCAGTGTAAGTATGCTTTAGTTTTTGTCTTTTGGTGTGTTTTGTTTGGCTTGGTGTTTTGGGGGTTTTTTTGGGTTTTTTTTGTGAACACCTAAGTATCTTACAGTACAGAGAGATACCTTTTAGAATGCTTTGTAGATGAGCCTTGTAGAAAATTCAGAAGATGTATATATGCATGCACATAAGCATTTATATGCTTGGTTTTATTTACATAACCGTATCTTACCCATTATCTTAAACTTACACTTCATAAGTCCCGTAGATGTAATTCTTGGGTTTTGTGAACTCTTACTTTGCTTATTTTCTGACCAATCGAGTATGTAAATATGGTCCTTATTTTATATAATGTTTCATAGTAGTAGTGTCGTGAGACTGAAATATTTTTGGAAAAAAATGGGAGTTAATTCTTCCATGCTTGCATTTCTTCATACTTAATAGTGCAGTTGCTTTGACCAAGTTCACCTTGTCAGAGTGGCCCATGATGCAAATGCACCTTTGCTCCTAATTTGTAGAAGGCATGGAAACAGCTGCAGCAGTTCATTAAACTCCTGAGAGTTTAGCTAGCCTGAAAGGAAGCATATCATGGCATCACACTTCAAAGTCTTTTAGTTTCCTGAAACATGACTGAAAAAAAAAAAAAACAGCTTCAAAGTAGACTTGTCTTTGTTGTTTTCCAGTAAAATCGTGAGTAAACTTTATCTTCTCTGCAGTGCAGTGATTTTTATTTAAAGATCCTTTCTTTGTAAAATTAGCAACATGATTTATCATTTGCTTCATTGCAAATGCCTTTCTCTCATTGTCACAGCAAGAGCCGACTTCAAATCCTTTCTATCAGTCCAAATGTGTAAGATACGTTAAAGGTATTCCTGCTTATAAATGGATACGCAAGAGTTTTCAGTGTAAAGGGGGTAAAACATAGTCGATAAACTACCTTATGATAGTATAGTGTTTTAGCAAAGTGATCAATGCACCAAACATTACCGTATTCTCTGTCACTGAGACATTGTTGGATTTTAATGATGTTATGAGTGAATAGTTCAGTTTAGCATGTCTTCTCTTCTAGTGTTCTTGAAACCTGTTCCTTATCCTCACCTTTCCTGCACTTCTCATCTCTGAATAGGCAATTTAAACCAAATTCTGTTTCTATACATTTGCTTCTTTTCATGAGAACAGATACCACTGTGTTTGTGGATTATTTCTGAAAAAAGCCATCTCATCAGCTGTCTTAGTACAAACCAATAGAGTACATTCCTGAGTGTGCCAGCTTTTTTTTTTGCCCCATTCATATTGATATGTACCCGAATAGAGTAGGTGTTTATTTTTTATTCAAAACTAAGATAATCTGTACAATATCCTGTATATCTGTACAATGTAAGCTGTGGAATATCTTGCTCTCATAATTGTAGTTATTTGCAGAAACAAGAGCTAAAAAATATACAGCATCATATGTTATTTATAACTGTCCCTAATAATCTGAATTTACTCTTCTGTTTGTGTTTTGTTAATTTTAAATTATTCTTGACCCCTTCAGAATGTGTTTTCCTACATTTAGTACTTTATATTTTACCTTAATTTTTTTATTTCTTATTTTAGTAGTAGCAACAATATGTTGTGGGTTTTTTTTTCTTTTTTTAAATAAGAAATTACTCTAAGAATTTATCTATTAATGATTACTAATAATACTACTAAGCAAATGAGTCCCAAAGGTGCAGGAAACAAGCTACTTCCTTAGAGAATTATATTGGATTCAGGGCTGTGTGTGTGTAAGGGGAGTGTGATGACACAGTAGCCAGCAGTTTTATAATTTTTTGACTTTGACTGTAGGTGACTAACCATGTTTGCTCTCCAGGAGCATTCTTTTACCACTTTTGAGTAGCTACCTTTACTTTGTATTTCTTTAATAAATTAGATGAAAATATGCAGTAATCTTGAGTATATATATGTGTGTATTTATTTCTTGATTGAAAAATGGATTTGTCCCAAGGAGTAGTTTAGGGTTGTTTCCAATTTTGGAGATGCTAACTAATTGCTACTTATTCGATGTATTTGGTAATCAAAAGGATTTACTTTTCTTAAATAAACTGCTGTTTGTTATTTAGATGTGGTATATTATGTAATCCGTACCAAAAGAATAGATGTATATTATAAGATAAAATTAACTGATCCCTTTTCTGACTGCGAAACTTTATTTCCGCAGCAAAAATGAAACACATCAATCTGTCATTTGCAGCTTGTGGTTTTCTGGGTATTTACCACTTGGGGGCAGCAGCTGCTTTTTACAAGCATGGTAAGAAGCTACTGAAAGAGGTGAAAGCTTTTGCGGGAGCTTCTGCGGGATCACTGGCTGCCACTGTCTTATTAGCAGTACCAGAAAATATAGAGGTAAATTAATAAACTCGTAGGTGTAGGACACGATAATTGTCAAGGCTGTTTCTAATATATCATCTACCGTTATTTTTTTTTAAATATTTTGGTTTTTGTTTTAATTCCTGTAAAGGAGCAGGACTTGTGTATATGTTTTTATAAACAAAATCTGTTGACTAGTGGGCAAAAATGTTTATGAAGCAAGTATTTCTTTATGGAAAAAAAAAAACAACCTGTCATAGGAAACTTGTATTTTAGGCTATGTAAATATAAATTTAGTGTGTGTGAATGTTCAGTTGTACTCAGTCATATATACTTTAATATACCAAAATCTGTGTGCACTTAATCCCTATGCATTACAAAGTTAATCGTTGTGATCTTGGCTGGAGGTAGACTTCGTTACACAAATGAGTAGCACTATTCTTTCATTTTTTTGTGAAAGGAGGTGAAAATGATAGGTGGAGTGTATCTCAAGTCAAAGAACACCACACACCAGCTCAATTTTTTCCTTCCTGACTGTGCTCCATTAGCCTGTGCAAGAATCGGCCTGCGCACCTCCTTTACACTAAGTACCATTCACAGTGTAACAGCAGTAGCCCCATTATATCACCGTAGCATTTTGTTCTGATATGCTGCACACATGTATGTTTGTGGGTTTTTTTCTCCAGAGATGCCACTCCTTCCTCACTGAGAATATCGTATCATGTACAGACAGCAAAGTTATATTTGATGACAACTCTATTACAGGTTTTGTGGGAGAGCATTAGCTTTCATTTTTGTTTGGTTGGTTTTCCCCATAGGTTGTCCTCCTGAAGTGCCTGTAGTGACTTTTGTAGAGGACTAGGCCTTGCCAAAATGCTATTTCTTTGATATTTTGAATTATAATAAACAGCATTATTGGGGTGGGGAGGGGAAGGCTGTTAGATATTCGTCTAAGTACACTGAAGTTTCAGTCCAGTGAGCATCATGTAACTTTCTCCAGGTCTCGCCTATTACAATTTTCACTGCATTTGATTAAAATAATAGGCCTTGCTAATACCACACTTTGCCACTGATCTTTCTATTTGTTTGTTGCTTGTTTCTGCTGGGACATGAACATAGCTTGCAGAGTTAGCTATACTTCTGTTGCTTTCAGCAGTAAGTTATTCCCTGGCTTCTTTCCACCACTACCCCAGGTACATTCTTTATATGATTTCAGTTTCAAGTTTGCCTGGTGTGATGCATACCTCTGCCTTTACTTCCCTTTGTGGTGAGCACAGCAGCTATCCTTTTAACAGCTCAAGGAAATTTTTCTGCGTATTGTAGGGTCTAGGTGAGCAATGAGCATTTGTTCCTAGCCAGGTCTAACGTATAAAGATCTAAGTAAAAATGTTAGAACAGTTTTTATTTTTTTGTTTGTTTGTTTTGTGGTTTTGTTTGTTTTTTTGTTTTGTGGAAACTAAACCTGTATTGCATTTATTCCTAATTCTAATGGAATTCAAGTAAAGGCAGTGTTTTGTACAGAACAGAATTAACTTTTCATATCAAGGTAATTATATTATTACACTCCTAAGTTAAAATATTTTATATCTACACCTTACATCAGTTAATTCTTTTTCCTTTTTTTTTTTTTTCTTTCTCTCTCCAGAGATGGCTAGGTTAGACAAGCTATAATTAGGACTTTCTCCATCTCCCCCTAGTCTTAAAGCTCTAAAACAACCTTTCCTTATCTTGGAGAGCATTTTACCGTTGAGGATTTCTTGTTTTGACTGTTAGTGTTCTAATACGACAGTTTGCAAATGTTTTTCTGTCATATCTTGGATTTTTATCACTGTTGAAAAGGCATGGGGCTTGAAAATTCTTAGGAGCCTTCTAAAGTTATAGATAAGTATGTATTTATTTCAGAAGTACCTTGATCATGTTTTATGTCAAGTTTGCTTAACTCAATACAAGTAGTTACAATTTCTAAACATGTTCTCAGTCACTGTTTTAAATTTAGGTGTATTGTTTATGATTTTAGAGCTAGAAGCTTTAAACAATTCATAGCTGTAAGAAGTTGTCCGTTTTGGCAGCAAGAATTGAGAGTCTAGGTATGATTTATTCTTAGTACTTGTAATATGGAAAGTAGTTTTCTGTCATTCACTTAGGTTTGCATTCATCCAGCTCCCTGTTACTCCATCACTCTATTAAAGCATCTTAGGTTTAAAGATAATAGTTCTGAGGTGCTTCTCTGTAGGGTTTTGTTTCTTCTGTATGTGGAGAAAGAGGCGTCTGAATGTGCTTCTTTCCAGCTGACTGACTAGAAAAGCCTAACTGCCTAATGTAGATTAAATGTAATACTTTGTGCGTATAAGTAGGTTTATATATTGGTTTACATATTTGAATTGACCTGGAACTGACAATGGCAAGTACCTCAGAGGGTAAAGGTGCAAATTTAACTTTCGTGAAATGAATGTGCACAAATCCTTACAGTGATTGTTACTTTAAGAGTTACGGGCCTCTTCAATGAACTTTTTTGATACATTTATTCAAAGGCCGTTAGAGAAGGTGGATGCAAGAACTGCTTTCCTCTCTTAAGTGAGTGCTCTGTCATACAAGTGATGTGACAGAGTTAAACTGCTTCAGTCAGCTTGCTCATGATCTCATATTAATCCTCACCCCAACTGTTTCCTGATTCTCCTTCCATTAAATCCTGTACACTTCTCAGTAGGACACACTTCTCTTTATTTTTTTTTTTTTTTTCCCTCTTGTCATGTCAAGCATTTATTTTGTTACTAGCAACATATTTGTCCTTCATCCAGAAAGCTAATATGCCAGGAACCCAAATCTATCTGTAGACATCTTTTACTCTGTAAACATGTGGTTATATATGTAAATATGGGAAAAATATATTTATTAGGTACTAATTTCAGAAAACTGCATAATATTGGATTTAGGTTTTTCTTCCTCCAAATCACTAGAGAAGTCTGCATGAAAGGATAAAAAAGAAAAAAGAAATACAAACACTGAATAGTGAGTCTTAAGCATTCTGAATCATAATTTATTGTTTCAGAATCTTGTTGCTAAAAGATAAATGCTACCAATTCCTTTATTCTCCCTTTGGAGTTCTTATGGTTCACACTTTAAGCTATTTTTCTGCAGTCACTAATGCTAGGTATTTCAGTGTGTATAAAAGAAGCTCTCTGTGCAGTGGAATCTGTTGTCTGGTTTTCTGCAATGGTTTTTCTTTGTATGTCATCATCTATCATAGTATTCCATTCATTAAGTCCTTCCATAGTATTGTAATCAATAAATATATATATTTATTTATGTAGCATATATTTATGTATGTGTATGTATTTATGTAGCATGATTTTTGCATTAGTGAGAAGAAATTGTAATAATTGTAATATTTTACATGCTTATAGGCATCTTGTGTCTGGTTTTAGTATTGAAGTAGCCTTTAAAATAAAAGATGACTTCACACTTGAAATATAAATGACTATTATTGTGATAGCATGGTTCAGAGAACTTGACTGTTTAGCAGTAGTAGTGCATAGAGAAATAACCTTTAACTTTCTTTGATTGTTGAAGTTGTAATCTTGTGAGGGATTATTATTAGTATTATTAGTGTTATAATTATTTTTATTTGGGATCTAATTTTCTTACAAAATAGTTCTTATAAATGGATCTACATTTTGTTACGCATGTAATATTAGAAGCCAAGCACATAAAAGAAAATATTTCAGTCTGATCTTATAGTTCTCTCTTGATTAAAGTTTTACCTGCTAGTGTGTTTTAGATACCACAGTTGAACATACTTCCCATAACTAAAACATCCTTAATAGTGAATGTTTTTAATTTCCAGCAAAGTAAGCAGTTTGCCTGTGGATTTGCAGAGGAAGTTAGAAAATTGGATTTCGGTGCTGTAACGCCTGGTTATGATTTTATGAAGACACTTAGGTACCTATCTTAATGCATCTGTAAGATCATTTATGTGTGAAGCTCTAAATAAAAATGGAGAGTGTGCATATTTTCCTATATTGTGGGGTTCTCAGCAGTTTTTCACCCCTAACATATTTGCAGGGTTTTAAAATAATGATGGTGAATAATGCTGAGCATTTTCGTTACTCTAGGGAAGGCATAGAATCTATTCTTCCTCCTAATGTTCATGAGATAGCTGAGAACCGGCTTTATGTGTCAGTCACTAACACCAGAAACGGGGAAAATCATTTGGTTTCAAATTTTGCCTCCAGGGAGGACCTCATTAAGGTAATGATGTTGAATATTGCTGCTTTAAATAAAAATGCTTCAGTTTCTTCAAGACTTAGGATAATGTTATTGGCTTTACAGTAAATCACTATTTTACTCAAATAGTCACACTGTTAGTGGTGCTACAACCATAAAAATGATGGAAGCAGAATTCAGTCCTACAGTTTCACAAATTCCGCTAAAAGTTATTTTGGTGTTTGTGTTTCTTTCATGTCTTTAAAGTACTATGTTGTAGGCAGAGTGTGTTCAAAAAGCAGAAGGGTAACTAATAGTTACAGTAGATGAGAATAAAATAGACAATCTCAAAATTTTGTAACAATTTGCTGAATCTTTTTGCATGTCCTCATTGATACCATTTATACTGTATTTCATCACAAAAGAAAGTAAAGAAAAGGAAGTTTGCAGAAAATACAGTCCAACACTTTCTACAAGTCCTTGTGAGGAATAGATATAATGTAATGTTAAAAACCATACATAAATTGTATTTTAACTGGCACTGGAAAGCGTATCTTTTACTGCCCGTCTCTTCTTTTGAATGTCACTTTTGAAATCTGGATCAGGATTGTATACATAAGCTGATGGGAAATGGTAAGAGGAATTGAGATGCATGTAAAGCAGATCTTCTTTCTAGTAATTGACTATATCTTAGTGGAGGATATCATAAGATATAGCAGAATAAAGGAGAAAATAGAATAAGAAGGAATTCCTTCTTTCCCTACTCTTCTGGATGGGAAAAGATAGAGTAAGTAAGATCTTCTTTATATTTAACACTTAGAGAATAAAAGATCATACTCGGTAGCAAAATCTCAATGCATGTAAATGTATGCATTGTAAAACTAATGGATTGACTGATTACTGCTATATTATTTAATACGGGTATACATGTATGAAAATATGTACTGGTTCAGAATTACTTTGCTGCCTTTCCTTAAATTTTTTTTTTCTCTATTCTTTCTCATTTGTTTTCTCTAGGTCTTGCTGGCAAGTAGTTTTGTACCAGTGTATGCAGGAATTAAGCCAGTGGAATATAAAGGAGAGGTAATTTTTCATTAACTGCCAACTTTTTTTCTTTTTGTGAAAGAGTATTTTTCATTTATGATGCCATTATATGATCTTAAGGGAAGACAACTGCAATACTATATTTATTAGAATAGTTATTTTTTCTGTTGATACTGTAGATTAACACCATGAAAAAGGTAACATGAGTTTGTTCCTGTGTTGTTTCAAAAATTGTGGGTGCTGAGACTGAGATGATCTCTGTGCATAAAGCTGTTTCCTTAAAGTAATGTCTTCATAAAGATGCTTCTCATGACAAGCTGTGTTACCAACTCTAAAATGCTTTTTGAAATTTAAAGAACCAACAATCTGCTTTTCTGTTTAGTGGAAGGAATGCTAAGGAAGGTCTTGGCAGATTGGGCACTGCTGGAGTATGTGTGCTTGTTTACATATGTGTTGTTCTCATGTTCTGTACAGAATTACATGCTTACCAGGCACTTTCAAATCTCTTACCTCTGGACAAGCATTAAAGAATGTACCTTTTTCGTATAGCACACAGTCATGAAGTTTTCAGAGGCATACAGTACTATAAGAAAACCTTTTCACAGTTGCCTATACTTGATTTATCTTCAAGGACATTTTTGTCTTTCTTACATAAATATATTAATACTTCAAGAACAATTTTGACTGTTTAGTATGTTTGTAATAACTAGAACCATGAAAATAGTAATTTATTTCTTTCTGAGAAATACTACATGATACTTTTCCCTTTACTTCCTCATACATATCCAAATGATGTCTTTAGAACATCTATAATCCTCACAGCAACCCTGCAAGGAAACAACACATCTCCAAAACGATATGCATTCGTTTGTAGCAAGAGGGAATTGGAGTTCGTTATGTCAGAAAGCTTGGCAGCTTTCGAATTATATATACAGCAATACATATCCGCTAAAATGTTGGAAGGATTTAAATCAGTATTGCCTGACAGCTTGAGTTAAAAAGAGACTGCTTGCAACATCCCGTGATCTGGAAATTTTGATGGTTGGAGTCTTTATATGTTGCTTGTGCAGTTCAGTGGGCATGCATGGATGTTTAGGTTCATTCTGCCATTAGTTAAAGGGAAGAAATGTCATTGTTAAATTTCATCTGTTGTTCTTTCAGTTAAGAAATTGAAAAGGTGCTTCGGAGTTTTGTCCAAAGCTTATTTAAAACTCATTTGATTGGATGAACTCTGCTATTATGTTTTGCAGAGGTATTGTAGTATTTACTGAAACACCTACAGCTTCTTCCTAGTGCAGAGTTCTCATTCCTGCCTAACTTAATTTTTTGCATTCAAAAGTGAAATCAATGAATGTTTTTCACAAAAACCGGTTATTCTGTTACTTGAAAGCTTGTTATTCCCAAAGCTTCTTACTACTCACTGTCAGTGAGATTGAGAAAAGGTAGTTTTTGGGAATGAGGTTGTTTTCATTTATTGTGACTTGTTGGAGTGATTAGTTCTGCATGTCTGCACTGACTTTTCTCATACTCTGTAAAACAGTTCATTTGTGGTTTGGGTTTGTTTTTTTTTTTTTTATTATTTTATTTTTTTTGCCTGTTAAATGGATGTGGCTTCCATTCTTTTAGTCCACAGCGCTTAGAGCAGGGTGAGAACTTATGATCTCTCTTGCAATAGTATTTCCTTGGTTTGGAACAGTTGGTAATGAGTTTATGTGAGTGGTTACTAGGAACCCTAAAGCATTCAGTGTAGAACCAGATACGTGGCATGTAGCCTCATGATCTAGGCATTGTCAGCACTGAAATCAGTAAGATGGATTGGATATTCATTTGACTCTGTGAGGTCACCTGTCATATTAGCATATTCCAAGTTTCATGGAAGCTGTACTGTAAAAGGCCAATGTTCAGTCTGTCTACATTTACACTAGTTTCAAGTATTAAATTCCTTAGGCAATGTGTTTCAGGGCAGCATGGAATCAAGCTTACTCTCTGCTAGCTACTCAAGTCTACTGGCCTTATATGTGCTTCAGAACAGTTAATGTGCATCTTCTCTGTGCTATTTATATCATGTGCATACATATCACCAGATCATCTGGAAGTGTTTTTAAAATGTAATTCAATATGGTATTCTAGGTACATGATGCGTGGTAAGTAAGGGAGTGTCATGGTTAAGCCCAGGTGGCAACTCAGAACCATGCAGCCATTCGCTCACTCCTCCCTGCTCTTCGTCCCCCCGCTCCCGGTGGGACTGGGAGGAGAATCAAAAGAATGCAGCTCCCACTGGTTGAGATAAGAAGAGTCCAGTAACTAAGGTATAACACAAACCACTGCTGCTACTACCAAGAATAATAATGATAAGGGAAATAACAAGGGA
>WYDI02012532.1:0-13032 GCA_009867235.2 Psittacus erithacus
CCTTAGTTACTGGACTGTTCTTATCTCAGCCCATGGGAGTTACATTCTTTTGATTCTCCTCCTCATCCCTCTGGGAGCAGGAGGCAGGAAGGGAAGCAGGGGGAGAGAGCAAGCAGCTGCGCGGCTGAGTTGCCAACTGGGCTTAAACTACAACAAATGCAGTCCATGTGGCTTCTCTGCCATATGCTACTGTCTCTGGTGTGTACAGTGAATGTGACTGTTTTGGAAATTAAGTTTTAAAATCTCTTGGGTCACAGTCTTGGAAAGACTTATATAAGATATGCCTCAAATGCCCTATAGAATTTTGAACGAACAGAGTATTTAAAGCACAAATGTCTCTATGAAGAAAAGGAACAGAAAGACTTTACCAACACACACATGGAAGAAAAGGAACAGAAAGACTTTACCAACACACACATGGAAGAAAAGGTTACCCAAACACTTCACTTGCATTTCCTCATTAAAATAATTAATGGTGTCATAATTAAGCAACCAAGAATTTATACATGATGTATTCCCTATCTTAAAAAATCCCCCAAGACCAACAAATAATGTATTCAAATTACACAAAGTGAAACACCAACAATAATGAGTCTAGACAATCAGTGCTTTGAGGAGTTGCAGTAGTAACACTTTGTTTCTCCTTAGGGAGGGACATTCTTGTCTAGGTTTACTTGGAGGACCTCATCCTATCTAAATGGTATTCTCTAGGCATGAGCTACTAGTGAAGCAGTGAAGTCAAAGCTAAAATGGATAAAAGGACACCGAATATTACTGTACATATGTCCTGGGTTCAGGCCAAACCTGAGGTTTCAAACAAGTACTGACATGAAAAGCAACAGACATCACATTTCTAAGCCCTGAGAAGATAGACATAAACAGAGACAAAAAAAAAAGCAGAGCTGTGAGCACTGACGGAATTTAACAGTGAAAATTCACACACCTGTGGGAACCTGAACAGTTCTTTACTGATCAAATTTAGACTTTGTTACTGAAAGTCCTCCTGGAGATCTGAGGTCTTTTGTGGATCTGGTTCTCTGCTCTTCCAAAACAGGCCAAACTGCAATTCTCCAAAATAGAACTGTCATTCTCTAAAACAGCTTTTTCCCAAAAAGTTTTTTTAAGACAGAAAAAACCCTGTCTGAAACAGGACATTACTGAAAATAATGTTCAGTCTGACTGTGAAAACCTCCTTAGACATGTGGAAACCTCCTTAGACAATAGCTCAGTATACAACTGCAAGCATGGAAAATTCTTATATCCAGTTAATGTATCATCATGGTAGACAAGATGTTACTAGTTGGTTGAATGTTTGAAACCTCAATGAATATCAAGGAAAGAAAAAAGCTCTAGAAATACTAAATATTCTGCGCTCTTTATGGAACACAGAATATCCTTTCTGATCTCTACGACTTCCTACTACCGGCTTATATCATGATGTACATTTATTACTAAGCATCTCATTATCTTGTTCTACTAAAAAATTCTCGCCTCAATGTTTCACTTTACATTCTGAGGCAACAGCAAATTTGCAAAAGCACAAGTCAATTCTCTCTTAGCATTGGTATTACCTCTGCTTATTGAGCACATATGTTATAAACATTTTATGTTATAAAACTATAGGAAAAGCACTGTTTTACAGTAAAGTATACAACAGATGTTACTGAAAAAACTTTGTGTAAAAGGATGTACACAAACTGATTATTCAGATTCTGCCATTACATGTATCTAAAAATGGGGCAAAATATCTCTCTTCTCCACGTACAAACCTGTTAATACCACTTAATAAGGGTAAACAAAAAAATTATTAATCCATGTCTCTTCTATTTGTTTTATATATATGAATATATACAGAGAGAGAGAGGACAAAGGAGATACTCGTTCACAGTAAAAGCATATCTGCAGTCTTCGAGATGGGAATGACTTCATGTTAGATCTCAGTCCTTTACCTCAAAATATGCATGGGAATTGCATGTGGAGAAAACATGTGATTTACTGTCTGTCTACTTAGCCACAGATGAGAGGTGGGTATCCATGTGGGTGCTTGGCAGCTCTTACAGCTCTTCTGCTAGCCACTTAGGGATTTCTCTCCCAGGTTTGTAGCACCTGATGTTTCCCGTCAGCAGTATCACACTAGAAGAGTTCCCTGATTTGAAAGCATTTCATTTTATTCTATTTATTTCATTTTATCCTTTTAAAGGATAGAGGTCCCCTATTTTTCCATTATGTCTACATAATACATATGATGTAACAGTGCTTTTCTAGAGCAGTAATGCAACTCTGTTGTTTTCTAGAAAGATCCTTGATGTTAATGACAGGAATACTCAAGGACAAAGGTGCTTCCCAGCACAACTCAAAATCTCAGAACTATAACCATTCTTTCCTAGAAACACATCCTGCCAAACTATATGATGCTCTTGAAGATATCACGTGACAAAAAAAAAATCTCTTCAAATGTTTGTCTCTATTTTGCTTCAAAGGTTTCTGTTAGGACTGTTTTTCTTTTGCATATCAAGGAAAAATTGACACAAAGCATAGGTACATAAAAAGATTCTTGAAAAATAGATAAGATTATGCCCTTCAGAAAGTAACATCATTCAGCTATAATTTACTGCCTCACTGTATATGATTACAGGAATTTCCCAAGCGTGGTTTTTTTAAGCAACCAAAAGAATAGTGTTTATAAAAATCAACAAACATGAGCAGAGATGATAATAGTCAATACTGAGCATGTCCCATGGTCAAGCAGCATGTGGCTGCTTTAACTCATGTGGCGCTGCTCAAGCAATATCTAGTGCATTACATCAGGATTTTATGCTGATATATTAAGTGGCACATTAAGATATGATCTGGCGTGTTCTGTGATTGGCTCATGTTTTCTGTCTGTACAAGTATGAGGCTACAAGGCCTAAAGATAAAATGCATGCTTAAAGTCTGCTAGAAAATGTTAAATTGATCATATTCTCTACTTACAGATATTTACAGTTTATAAAAATAATTTAGAAGCAAGCAAGAAATTGTGATTTGAACCTCATCAAACCATAATTACATCCATAAACTCAGTTTGCCACATTTAAAAAAAAAAAAAAAAAAAAAAAATCAACAAAATTCACCCAAACATATCCTATGGCTAGTGCCTTTTCTGAACAAAGTAGTACAGTTTTTCTTCAACTTGCATAAGCATTATTATGTTCTTCAACATTTAAGTGTTTAGAATTAATCTTTCAATAATCTTGATTCTAGCAAAAATTACAGAACATTAAGCAGCTACCAGTGAGGCAACAGAAGCCCATGAAACTATTACAAAATAGCAAAGCATTTATTTTTCATGAGTCATTTCAAATGAATTTTTTAAAAACAAGTAAATTCATTTTTCTAAGTTAGTCTCAAAACAAGAGCAGAAAATATTAACACTTTAGTCAGTATCAATTAATGTACCAATCTATGCTAATGCATAAATGTAACATATGTCATTAGATAAGACTTTAAACTTATGTCAAGCTACCTCGCAATGCAGGTTCTGAGAGGTAACAGGCATCATTAGCTCCATGTAAATCAGATCCTTAAGATATTGTCCAGATGCTGTCCTGAGTCCATTTGCATTCTGCCTTAAAACATTGCTACCTTTGGAGAGTACTAACAGATAAGAAAACAGCTTCCTGTCTTCTCAAGACTTCAAATATTAGGTGCTGGCAACTTTGTAACATTACTTTAAAAATATAGTGGAGTATCTTAGAATAGTCTCTGTAGAAAAAAGATGTGCAAGACAATGGATTTAATTTCTTTTTCCAAAGAGTTTGGCATTGGAAAGTGTAAGCCATAGCACTGTGCATTCTTGTACACCTAAAATACGTCAGGAAATTTGCATCAAGAGGCATTTCTCTATTTTAATCCAGTATTTCTCCCTTGAGAAAATTGTAAATCTCCTATTTTTCAGTTAAATCCCACACTTGGTTATCTATGAAATATCACTCTTAGCATAGCAGAACTTTCAGGAAATTGCTTCCTAATCCGGAAGTTCTAATTATTTTTAGGAAGAGACAGAGCCTCTGGTAAATACTAACAGAACAATATGTCTGAGCTATCACAAGGCCTCTATTTACTGGAAAATGGATTAGAATTTTTCCAACACATACCTCTTAGTTTACTTAAGAAGCATCCAGAATGAATCACAACAAATCAATTTCATATCTCTTGAAGGCAGACTGTTATTTACTAACCAGCTAAGAGCAGAAGACTTTTAATAGAATAGATTTATATTACTTCACACACCCATTTTAAGGAAGATGGCTGCACTGTCTCCTAGTTGAGGAAGAACAAGAGGAGGACTAGGGAAAGCCTAAACCACTCTGGATCCACTAGAACATTTCTGAGGAGGAACAGCCATAAAAGCTTAGCTTTTCCACTGGGGAAAAAAAGGAGAAGAAAAGGCTGAAACCTTTAGCTACCAGTTGGTCAGGAAACAACCAGTAAGTGTGTGCAGCAAGGGAATCTTTTTGAAAAACGCAAGCAGATCGAAACAGCTTCTCTGATTTCTTTGTCTTTCATAAACAAATGCAACAACTGTGTTGTCTGTTCAGGCGTTACAAGTAAATATTTGCATGACAAGTTTCACTTGTCTGGTTTAAATCAAGTGTAATTCAAGGGAATCATAAACAACAAGCATTTCTCACCCAACCACGGGAGAAATCTGTAAGCCATATGAGTGGCCCATTTGTTTCAGTCTCACAGACTGGGGCCCTCCTCTGAAACTGCCTCAGCTCCCGTAGCAGGCTTGAGAGAGACCGAAGGGTCCCCCCTCTGCTGGCAGCAGAAGCTCTCCAGGCTGCAGCAAGCTTACAGGCTTGCAGGACAGTTGGGGCTGGAAGGCACCTCTCAACCAACCTTCAGTGTCCCCCATCCCTGGAGATATTCTGAACAGACTTAAATATAGTCAAACTCAACCAGGACAAGACTTGGAGCAACCTGCTGTAGCTGATTCTGCTTTGAGCAGTTATCAGGAGGCACACCTGAATCCTGAGGAGTGCATTACAACATATGCATCTTACAGTCTTTTCAAAAACTCAAAATCTACCAATTTATGTTTTGGAATTTTTTTTTTTCCATTTTCCACATAAATTGCAAAGACTAATCTCAGCCTTGCAGGAAAGACCCTCCTACTTTCATTAAGATAGGGAAGGGTGCATGGCGTGATTCAGAGCAGGACTAAA
The DNA here is from genome assembly GCA_009867235.2 of Psittacus erithacus. Taxonomy (NCBI): domain Eukaryota; kingdom Metazoa; phylum Chordata; class Aves; order Psittaciformes; family Psittacidae; genus Psittacus; species Psittacus erithacus. Next base: position 5,211 of record WYDI02012532.1, read on the forward strand.
GTTAAGGTGCTCTCAGTCACCTTTGCATAAATGGAAGGAAATGACTTTCCTAGACTCCCAAGTAAGGCTGGGGTGGGGCTCATCTCTCTAGACTGAAGTTAGTTCTGTGCAAATTCTCCCAGCCTCCTCTTCTGCATTATGCTGAATGCTAGCTCTTCACAAACAATGGCAATTAGCATTTCTTTAACCCAAGGTTATCACATTAGCATTTAAACAGTCTTGCAACCCTAAAACACTACCCTGAAAAGAACATTTGAAGGAACTGAGCCCTTTCAGTATTTTCTACCAACTGCTAGGCTGATGATAGTGGTTAGCATTGAAGCTTTCATTGCTCCAAATGGATTTTTCGTATTTATTCACAATTTTTTCCAAGCAAGAAAGCAAATTTGTATTCCCAAAGAATTTGTACAATAGTGTAATGAAAAAGATCTGGAATAAAGAGCAGCTTTTAGATACTATAAATACAGCTATTCTGGCTTTTCATGGTAAACCAGTAGTATTGTAGCTTCTTTTTTTTTGTTTTATAATCTGGCCATTATTTTATCCCCTTTTAGTGCTAATCTATATAATTTTACCATTTGGCAGTATTGTTTAATCCAACACTAGATGTAAAACTGTACCCAAATTCAGTAAATGGTTATAATTTTTCTCTGATACTGAAATGTCAATAACAGTAATTTTAATTTCAGACCTCAGTCCTCTTCCAGTTCTATTTGATTTTTTCCTCTGTTAATACTGGAAATTGTGAGAATCTGCGGAATAAAAATAAAGCTATTTATAAATACCATAATACTCCATTAGCCAGATACCAGCATTATTAAATAACTTCTTATAGCACAATCTTAACCCTTGCAGTACAAGTGATAAAGTAGAAAAGGCAGGAAGACAACATGCACTAACTTTAGGGCTTCCTTTAAGATATCGCTAACTCATGAATGCAGAGCTCAGCAAGACATTTATAATTACATTGTATTTCTTAATTATTCCTTATCACTAATGTAATGTTCCTTCACGTGGCACCTTGTAACTCCAGACTTGGTAAAACTTACTGGAAAATATTCTTAGGTTTGTTTGGTTTTCAAAACATGCATCAGTGCCAAAGTCTTCAGTGTTATTATTTCAACTTTGAGTGTCAAAATTGTTTCGGTGTGATCAGTTAAACTTCTGAAGTTCATGAGCTTTTATTTTGAAATCTTTACTTTTGTGATTGTTACAACTTTTTTTTTTTTTTTTTTAATCTGGTACTTTCACATTTAAAATTTTTGTCATTTTTCTCATTAACAGTACGACAGGAATTTTCTTCAATCTGTAAAACAAGACCTACTGTAAACCAAAGGAAACTCATCAAGCAGGTTCCTGAGGCTGAAACTCTTCAGGTGGAATTCAGTTTTGAGAGTAAGACATGTAAATTCAAATACCTACATGTGAGTTCTGTCTTCAAGCTTCTACTACAAGCAGAGCTGGAGCTCTAGGTTATAGAATCATAGAATAGTTAGGGTTGGAAAGGACCTTAAGATCATCTAGTTCCAACACCCCTGCCATGGGCAGGGACACCTCACACTAAACCGTGCCACCCAAGGCTCTGTCCAACCTGGCCTTGAACACAGCCAGGGATGGCGCATTCACAACTTCCTTGGGCAATCAGACACTCAAGACATGATTGAGTAGCCTAACATAGGGATCTAGCAGCAACAAAATCCTGGTACAATTCCACAGTTTCTGGTTTCACTTCTGATTCTGAACCACAGGCTCTCAACTACACTGTCATCCATTTCAGAAAAGACCCCCATAGCCTGAGACAATCCTTCACACAAAGGGAAACCTCACCCCACTTGGTCTCTTGAGCTCATCTTTCCTAAAGTACTTGTATCCATCCATCATAAAGCCCCAGCATGAATTCAATTTTAACAATTTCAAATATTAAGTAAACTTCTGGTTTAGAGCACAACTTAGAATAGGATTTCCCAAGCTTAGTTTGCTCACTTTACCACCACCTTCAAAAGAAAAATTGTCTATCTTGATACTGAGGAAAAAAAAAACCCAAAATAAAACCAGCAGCAGCTACTGTCATTTCCATGCTGCAGATGTACACGAGTTTGCCCTAGCTTCAACTTCACCTCTCATGCACAAATGGCAGCAACAACTGCTCTGCATTCTGGAGTGGGCATTAAACCACGACAGGTGGTAATCATCTATTCAGATACAAAGCAGCCATTTCAGATCTGCTCTGGAACAGAAGCAAGAGCCATGGCTGACATTATTTTGGGGTTTAATACACTAATTTGAAAGAGAGTAAATATTTGTAATGATAAGCTTTCCACACCTGGGAGAAGGACCAAGCTACAATGTTGTTTTTGTCTATAATCCCAAAGATGAGAAATTTTTTGTTCAGTGTTTCCAATTAAGGGATAAAAGAAAAAGTTTTACACTGAAAACTGGATTTTTGTTTGTTTGTTTGTTTGTTTGGGGCTTTTTTTCTATTTTGTTCATGCAAAACAGTGTACCATCACCTTGTTCATTCAATTTAGTAGGTAAAAGGCGTTACTTAGTGCAGCTAGCACCTTTGGTAATCTGGCCTCAGCTTGTTGACAGGCTTGGCTGTGAAACATTTAATAAATTTCTACACTGACCCTAAGAATGTGCTGTTCCATTTCCTCTCTCTCATACAGTTATCTCCCTTCTCCTCAAGAAGCACTAAGGCTCACAAACACCCCTCTCACTTCTTTTAGATCTTTAACGATAAGATTTTTGTGCTGCGCTCTAGGGAAGGGATGATAAATTTAAACAGAAAAATTCCACCTGTATTTTCTGTCCTCAGCTCTTTGGCTACGTATTCCAATAGACAACAGTATCAAGGAAGAATGTTGGTTGGTTTTTTTTTCCTTAAGAATTCTATGGCATTTACAAAAAGACATCTTTTTGCTCTTCAGTTGTTTGGGGTTTTTTCCCCTGAATCAAGAGATATTTTTGCTGACATTATGCTCTTATGAAAGCAAAATTCTAGCAGAAACTTGTAACAGGGAAAGCTCTATAAACACAAGTTGGTACTATTTTCTTGTCCTCAATTTTTTTAATTCTTTTAGCACTATAATAAACCAAGATAATTTTTCCTGACATTCAGTTCTCTCTCTTTCCTTACCAGTCTGATGGATGTTCTACAGACCAACGTTCTTTCCTACTTCCCTTTCAATTTAGCTGTTTGGGGTTTTTTTAAGGGTTTGTTTGTTTTTTTTTTCCAGTCTGAATATTGATATGGGCTTCAGTGAACACCTTAATTTCTTCTCAAAATTTCTGCATGCAGATTTGCAGAGAAGGTAAGGGCTTTTTTTCCTCTAGGATTATACAGACAGTGCATTCTTCAGAAGAGTGTCTTAAGACAACTGCCATTTTGCTCTGCCAAGCACTCAAAACTGTATTCCTTTTAGAGATTTTTCTCTTCTTCATAGAATAACATTAAGGATTAAAATTCAATTCAAACTGCTTTAAAAGACACAGCAGGCAGGATTCATTCCTCAAACACTTACAGGTTTTACTGTTCACTGTTGCAGAGGACAGAGGAACAGGAGGGCTGCCTCTATACAAGTTGCACGGTAAATCAGCTAATTTGAGAAGCACAATGTACATGAGGAAATAAAGGAATGCGCACACAAGGGAGACTTCTGTTACTACTAATAGACGATGAAGAAATGTCAGCTAAGTCTTCATAAAAACAGCATTTCTACAGATTAAATTTCAGTTTTGGAGCTAAATTGAGAAAGAGAATTTGTAGACTCATTTCAGGAAGTTTCTGCAGCATCCAAGGTCTCACAACTAGATGAGACTATTTTCTCTTATATCTCAAAAAGGAAAAAAAAGGCTAAACATCACAGAAGTTCCAGGAAGATTTTAAAAAAGACCATTCTAATAAAACTTGCCCCTACTGATCAGATTATCTAACACATCCCACTTTTAGATCTTGCACACACACATGTGCTTTTGAGCCAGAAAAAAAAAAAGATAAGCAGAATTCTTGAAAGTTTGTCCAAACATGACAACTGAGTATTTCTTGGGAAAAGGAGAAGGAAAATAGTGTCAATCTCACCAATTTTATTGTCCCAAGCACTGGAAATGTGGGGAGAGGGGATAAAAAATTGTGCAAAATGATGAGCTGAGGGTCAAGGAATAAAAAGCCTAAAGAGGCAAGGAAAAGAAGGCAGACAAATGCAGGCTGAAAACAGACTGGAAGGGGGAACTAGGATAAAGCACCTGGACTCAGAAATTATTATTAAAACCAGCATAACAAACAAATGAATGTGAGCTCTAAAATTTTACTGGAACCTGATTTTACTGAGAGCACAGGAATGGTAAGGGTTCGGAAATAGCTGCAAACCCACTAAAACCACATATAAGTCTCATTCCACAGAGTTCTGGTATGCACAGGGGATGAAGGCAACAGGTTACTAGTTACACCCTCTCAAATACTAGAAACTGACAGCTGTGTGACAACTGCGTGGGTATCCATACTGTGTTATATGATGAATTTTGTGTTTGAGAAGTCTGGAAAATTATGTGCAGAAAAGTAAGTTTATGTATGAGGATGGCATTATTTGAGGAGAAAAGGTAGCACTTTTTTATTAGAGCTACTTGTGCACACAAAAGAAACTGAAGCCCTTTTACAGGTCTAAAATAGAAATAGCAATCTCTAAAGCTAAATTTAAGCTGAGAACAAGCATATTCTGTGTTTTAAAAAAAATCAATAAATCCACAGAAACCCTGAAATATTTCCTACAATCCAGTCCATCTCATTTAGCTTTAGGCAGCTAAGAGTTATATATCCAGTGCGCATTGTCAAGGCTTTCCCCACAGCTAGTAAAAGCAGGGCAAGGAGAGAAGACTCAGCCAGAAGGTTACTGATTTTAATCACTTCCAGATGGTAAGAATTGCTTTTTGGATGTTGGACTCTCTCAATTTATATAAACTAGGGAGCTCAGTTACGCAAGACCTACATGCTGAAACAGTGGGTGAAATTAATTCCACCCAAGTTACTCGACTTCGCAATCTTTCTGTTTGGTTTTGGGGGTTTTTTGGGTTTTTTGTCATGTATGCACAAACTTATATGCAAGCACATGGTTTTAGGGTGCATTTCAGAGTTATCAACACTAGTAACTTCAGAGATATTACCTTCTCTGTATCAGTATTTTTTGAGTTCTGTTGCTAAATTAATAACATCTCAGTCCATTGGATTGTATTCACAATACTCATGCTAGAAATACAAAAAAAGTCTTCCCAAGTGTGCTACTGAAGTAAGAACCTCTACATTGCCAACGTAACTGTGCAGCATCAATTCTCACATCCCACAAAGCAATCTGGCATAGCTAGCAGTAAGGCCAGAATTTCTGAAGCTCATCTTTCTTCTTTAGCCTGCACATTAGAGAACATGTTCTCTGGTGACTGTCTTCATGAAGCTATACATATCTCTGCTGTAAGATTTGCATTTTCTTTCCCTGGTATAACTGAAGGTACTACCTGGATCAATAAAGCCTTAAATAACTTAAAACAGTGCCCCATTAGAAATAGCTCCTTTCCTTATGCAAAGCTCCCAGGAGAACATTTCAGACAAGATCTTTGAGTAACAGCACAAAGGTTAACGAGAGGCTGTCATAAGAAAAGTATGTATTTAGAATGTGTGTTATATATTGATCTCCTACAGCTATATTTCTCTCAGTTCCAAGGCACTTTAAAGACTCATTTACAAAGAAGTAGGTGGGGAAAAAAAAAAAAAAAAAAAAGTAACCACTGCAGAAGCTTTCGGGTTCTTTGTGCAGCAAAGGGTTCAAATTTTTTACTTAATAACATTTCCCATTTATATTTAATAATAACACTGTTACTTCAGATTTTATTAAGGGGATACAAAAAAAATTTAAGAGTACTGAAAAAAATCCAAAAGCTAAAACTGCATAAGTAAGCTTGGATCTTCATCACAGGACTTAGTCTAAACTAGGGGCAGATATGAAAAACAAAGTTTTGTCAGAGGAAGGTTGCCTTCTGTCCTTTGTAAACTGATACAGCAGCAAGCCTTCTGCTGGTACAGAGCATAAACAACAGTTCTAACAGCAGTCTGTTGACAAGCACTTGTATCCGAGTGTACTAAACTGGACTTGATTTCATTATAACACGATTCTGGATGTGAGGTTTTTTTAATTTTTACTTTAAGTAACATTACAATGTAAGAATATAGACAGAGCTCTGGGTATGATGAGTAATATAAAAGAACATTAACAACCAAATCATTAATTACTCTAAGGCCAGTGAAAATCCTCATTTAAAAAAAAAATAATTAAAAAAAAAAAAAAAAAATCAGTCTTCCTCACACATCTTTCATGCAGGTAGCCCAGTCTAAACAGCTAACTGTCGTCACCTCTTCAAAAACATAAAGGTAGCCTTGTAGAATGCTATTTGTTCACCCACCCTAACCCAAAAACCCAAACAAATCCACGGACAAAAGATCTCTGGACCTAATTCTACTTTCTACTCTTACTTTCATCTTTCCACTGATTGATTCTTTACAAGAATAAAATATGACCTCATAATTTAATTTCTAGGCAGATATTTTCACAAAAGGCATGCTCTCCCATTGAAAGACTTCAGGACTTACTGTTTCCTAGAGTCATCAAAATTGACTTTTTCTTTTTAATAGCTCAGAAGTGGTAAAAATTCCCTTCCTTCACGCAAACATGCTTAGGGGGAAAGCACAAGATGCTTTGGCAACCAGGATAATTTTTCAGAAAGTTCCCAAAACATGATTTTTAGATAAACGAATGAAAGCTGAGAAAATATAATCACTTGCAAAGTTTTTATTCAGATTTTGATTAAAGACTTTTATACTTATGCTGAATACTTTGATAAAACAACAGAATCATTACCATTCATATTTCTTATTGAGGCACAAATGTTCAGTTCTCATATTCATGAATAAAAAGGACTTACATAACAGCTTGCTAAACTGTTTGTATGCTATCACATATAAAAATCTGCAAGAAGCAACAGAAGGAATGGGCCAGTATCAGTTTCTAAAACTAACCAAAAGAGACCACTTGCTGTAACTCATCATCTAAACAAGCACATGTGTTTGTGTGTATACACTTGTGCATGGCTCTCTACATAGAATCATAGGATGGTTTGGGTTGGAAGGGACCTTAAAGATCATCTAGTTCTAAACCCCTGCCATATGCATTTGAAACCAAAAGGATGTTGGTCAAGCAACAAAAGAAAATCTTCAGTAACCTAAATTAAAAACTACCAATTTCATTGAGAACCATAGTAAAGAAAAAGTGAGAAATACTACAGACAGGCTGATCTTGTTGATTTGCTTCACTGACACTAACAGCATCTGAGAGATCTGGTTTGCAGTCTATTTTGTGTAATCTGGGGAACCTAGATGAATAGGCCATTACAATCCCTAGTTTCTAAATAGAATTTCCTAATTTTATTTATATATATACATATCAATTAAACCTGGTAAAGTCCATGGCATAGATGTTTGCCATCTCTTAAGCCTTCCTAAAGGTTGCTAGTGAAGTTCCTACTGGCTGTCTTTTGCTCCACAAATAGTTCCAATTCCTTACCACTACAGCAACGTTTATAGCAGTGGAAGCATGAAAGACAAAATTAGAGCAGGTTCAGAGCCCAGGCTGCAATTCCACCAGACACTATCTTGCATACGTATCTTAACACCATTCTTCACTAGCTGATACTTTCTTTTTTTTTTTGGGGGGGGGGGGGGGGATAATATGCCGCTTGGGTGAATTATTTTCACACACAATAACAGGGATTTGTTCCTCTA
>WYDI02012536.1:0-24480 GCA_009867235.2 Psittacus erithacus
CCGCTCACCCTCGTAGATGAAGCGCTCGTTCTCTTCGTGGGCCGGCGTGAAGATCTCGCTGCCGGCACCGGGGGAGCGAGGGCCGCCGCTCCGCTTCCCGTTGTAGACCACGCGGGACACGGGGGAGCTGAAAGCGAAGCGCGGGGCTGAGCCGGGCCCGGGGCCGCGGCTGGGCCCGGGGCCGGGCGGGGCTCACCTGGCCATGGCGGCGGTGCGGCGGCGGCGCGGCTTGGCTCGGCGGCTGCGGGGAGAAAGGAGAGGGCGGCCAGGCCGGGGCTAGGCCGCGGGCCGCCCCCCGCCCGTCGCCATGGCAACGCGCGCCCCTCACCTGGGCCCGGCTCCCGCCTCCGTTCGCCTTCGGGCCGCGACGGAAGCGCCGCAGCGCGCACGCGCGATCCCGCCCCACTCTGGTTCCGCCCCGCCCAGCCCGGTCTCGGTCCCGCTCCCGGTCCCGCTCCGTTCGGTCCCGGTCTCGGCTCCCCCCATCCCCGCGCCGCGCACGGACCCGGCGGTGCCGGCACTTGGTTTATTGGAAAAGTACAAAGTGGTTCCCGGGGCGCAGCTCCGAGCGAGCTCCTGCCCGCCCGCCCAGGCCCAGCCCGGGCCCGGCCCCGGCGCAGCCCCGCTCTGCTCCCCGCTGAGCGCCGCCTCAGCCCATTGTGGTGGTCCCGAAGAGCTTCACCAGGTCCTGGTACTCGGGATCGATGAGGTCCGAGGGTTTCTCGCCGCTGTCGGTGGTGGCCTCCGGGCTGGCCCCGAGAGAGATGAGGTACCTGCAGGAGACAGGGACTGAGCCCGGGGCCACCCCGAGCCCCGCCAAGCCCGTGTGCACCGCCGGCACCGGGCAGCCCACAGGAGGAGGCGCCGGAGCTCGCTGCAGCCCCACCGCTATCGGTCCGGTGCTCGGGGCTATGCCGGGCCAGCGAGGAGCTCCCTTCTCACCTGGCGATGTCGGCGTAGCCGTCGCTGCAGGCCATGTGCAGGGGTGTCCACCCGTTCTCATCTCTCTGGTGGATGTTGGCTCCGTATTTAACCAGGAGCTTGACACAGTCCAGGTTCCCAGTGAGCACAGCTTCGTGGAGGGCTGCCATGCCTGGAAGGAGAGGATTTGTTAGCCCTAGACTGGGGCAGGAAGGCCTAGTGCTGAGCTTACAAGTGTCCACAGCCCGGGAAGGACTGGGGCAGCAAACCGGTGTTGTCAGGGAGATGACTCTGGGGAAAGAGACTGAGGAAGCGAGAGGAGCTGCTGCAGGTGTCTCTTCCCCTTCCACAGCGTGAACGCCCAGCGAAAGCTGATGTAGTGCTCACCCCTGCACTGGGGCAGGCAGGAGAGATCTAGGGAGAAGGAGATGCCCCTTCCCGCAGAAGGCCCTGGCCAGCAGCCAGCCCCAGGTTCCAGGCAGGGCTCACACTGTATATGGGAAGAGTGTGTATAGGGTTCTGTGCTGTCCAAGTTTCGGAAGCTCTTCATGGAGCAAGTGCTGAAGCAATCAGCATGGACAGGGAAAAGCTCGAGGTCATTTGAGACCCTGCCTCTGTGGCCATGCAACAGCAGAAGCCAAAGGCAAACACAAGAAAGGGACAAACCTATGCTCTGGGCCACGCATTGTGGATCACAGCATTCCATGAACAGCGAGGCTGGGTGCAAACACAGCACCATGTCTTCCCACAGACAGAAGTGCTGCAAGTCCACAGACCCAGACGCACAGAGAGGATGGTGTTTGTGAGAAACAGACAGAGCAGGAGCACATGCTCCAGAGAGGGTGGAAGGCAGGAGCCCCATGGTCCCGTGCAGGGCTCCGCAGACCAGCCTGTGCCTGCTGCTGCTTGCCTAGGTCCCACCACACTGTAGGTCCCTAGCATGGCCTTGAAGGGACTCAGGGGGCTGAGCTCCCCTCTTCCTGCAGCATACACTGGCCATGCTGCTCAGTAAGATTTTGGGGCACTGGCATGGGGCTCTGTTGTGCCCTGCTTGGCAATGTTGAGGCACTGCTCCTCACTGGGGAGGAAAATGACTTGATTCCAACCCATCACCCTGCTGATGATGGCCACGTCCTAGCTTTGGCCATACAGCTCCCTGTGTGCCGCTGCACATTCCAGCTCTGCCAGCCCCAGCAGCACTCACCGGAGGGGTAAATGGTGTCCAGTGTTACCTTCCTGGCACGTATGAACCTGCCCACCTGCTCCAGGTCCCCCTGCCTGATGTGGTCCTGAAAGACGATGTCATTGGGGAAGTGCACGGTGCGTGCAGCTCTCAGTCTCTGCCTGTACCGACTGTACCGTGGCACCGAGACCGGGTAATAGTCCTTCATGCTGGCGGCAGCCCTCAGGCGCTGCGGAGCGAGAGGAGGCGCACGTTGCTCAGTGCTTGGTCCTGCTGCTCGCTGCCCTCCAGGTGCTGCTTTTCCTCTTCTGCGTTGGGTCCCTCCTCACCAGCAGAGTGATGGCAGCCGCGCTGCTGCGGTTCCTCACACCAGTCTTGTGTCCCCAGTGGGTCAAGTCTCCCTCGTTGCAAGGCTCTCCCTATGCTCCCATGCAGGATGCAGGAGGCAGCGGTAAGCACACACAGTTCCTGCAGGCCCTTGGCCCAGGACTGATGTTTCTGCCCCAGCACTGTGTTATAAAGGCTCCCACGGGCTATTTTGAGGACATGCAGCTCATTCTCTTTGCCACGACACTTCGTAATCGAGCCGCCCAGGCCAGCAGCCGCTTTTGGGCAGAAGTGGGTGTCTCATCTTACCACCCACCTGTCCATGTCCCCATCCAAGGGGTCAGACCTGCTCTTGCTTTTGCACGGAAAGATTTTCCGAGGAGGCACCAAGGGCCCAAACCCAGGGCTTCCCAGCAGCAAGCCCTCACACACAGACACGTGTGCCAGGGAAAAGGCACAAGCATGAGCACCAATGAGGGGAACCAGCAGACGTGTCAAAGCTGTGGTGCCAAATACATTCAGAGCTAAGTCACTCTCCTGTAATTGCATCAGACAAGTCGAAAGGAGTAGTATGAGCTGTGCTGCCCAGCACGGCAGTGAGGCAGCATACAGCTAACAAGGATCAGCACCAGCATGTTGGAGCACAGCAGTGCCGCTGGTGCTCCTAATGCAGGTGCAGAACCAGAAGCCCATGATGCCAGTCCACAGTGTTCAATGTCCTACATAACATGACAGCAGGCTGCTGTAGAACCGTCTGAAAATAGCTGAACAGCACCACCACCAGACACTTCTGCATTTGTTACTCTCCAGCTGTAGCTGTCAAACCCATCTACCACAGAGGAATCTTTCCGATCCACCAAGGGTTCAAGCAAATGCCCTCCTGTGCTTTTCCCCATCACAGTTTGGTCATTTCAGGTACACAAGCACATGGTGCTCTGGTTTGTGCTGATGGGCGTGTCCAGGCAGGCGTGTCAGGAGTCACAGAGCTCCCATTCTACGCCTGCAGCAGCTCAGGCACACACCAGAGAACTGCCTGCACTTGTTTATCTGCTGGCAAACGCATCGATCTCTGCGCTGAGCATCCCTGCTCAGGGTTACTGCAAACAGAACACTAACAGACTGAGCGAGCTGCTTTTAGCCTCCTTTCTTAGAACAGCAATTAGCTGTGTACACAGGATGACTGACAAAGTCCTGCTCTACCAAGAGAAGCCTCAGTGCACGAGAAGAGCCCCCCTCCTCAGCCCCGGCCCTGGTTCTGCTGCACCAGAGGCCTGTGCAGACCATGCCAGGGCCCTGGCTCCAGGGAACCACAGAAGAGGCTGCAGACATGGAACATGCTCCTGTTCTACCACCCCAAGCACCCACATTCAGTGGCAGACACCAGTAACCTCACGTGTTGCCCTCCAGCCTCACCCTGCCCTCCCCTGTGACATTTATAGCCTATTTCCTTACAAAAATATTTCCAGCAGTAAGTGACTGGTTTGGAAATAGCAGCGCAGCTCACAGGTCATGTGAGCCTGAGCAGCACTGCTGCAGGCAGCCCCAGGTCCTCCATAGGCAGATTCCTTGGCAGTCTCAAGAGCAGTCAGGGCCCTTTCTCATCACTGCTAATAGAACAGGCCTAACCTGGACAGGGCATGGCCAGCCTGAAGCTTTTTTCAAAGCTTTTTTCCTTTACAGATGACACAACACAAGTGGCTTTAGGTTAAGATACCAGAAGGCACCTGCAATGCTGGAAGTGTTTGGAAGTGCCCTTTCTCTGAAAACCATGCGCAGAGTTTTGAGAAAGCAAATACCCACACACTGCTCAGGCAGAGTCCCTCAAGCCTCACCCTGGAGTTCTGATCCTCCTATAGGGCAGGTTCAAGTAACACTCATGCCATATTCCAAAAAAACCAGACAGAGTAGTATTAAAATCTCAACTTTATTTGGCCAACAAATTGAGTTCCAATGTTACTGTAGCAGAATGCTAAGAACCAGCCTGATGCAGCTCAGGCCTCTGAGGCACGCCCCTGTTCAAGTTCCTCCCCAAACCCCAATAATTGCAAATGTCCTGTTTGATCTGGCTCATCAGACCCTCCCACACCACCCACCTGTCAGCCCCCTTCAAATAATGCATGGAAAGTGATTGCAAAGTCTTGCATTTGATCAAAGGATGGCAGCAGAGCCAGGTCTCGCCTGCACTGGCAAGCACTCACCTCCACCCCAGAGCCTGCCACAGCCAGTGCACAGTATTCCACCCTTCCAGGTGATCAGAATAGTCATCTCCAAGTGTCTTAAAGCAGAAGGGAAAGGAAACATCCAGCCAGCATGGAAAGAAGCACCTGCATGTACACCTCTCACCAAGCTGCCATGAGCCTACTGCTTCTTGCCTACCTACACTGAAGGCCAATTCCAGGGAAGAGCTGCTGAGAGCATTAAGGACCCTGCCAGGTGCAGAAATCAGGTACAGGCTGTAGTTTTAAAAGAAACAAGGAAAAAAAAAAAAAACCAAAAAAAAAAAAAGCTTTCTTGGGAGATGTTAGTGGCAAAGCTCCAGAATGTTGAGCCACAGAGCTCACTGCTGCGGCTTCACAATCAGCTTCTACCCAGAAGAACAGAACACTTCAAGCAAAAGCTGTGTACAAAAAAAGTACATCCCAGTAAGGAGGAGCACAGCAGGGCTGGCTCCCTGGTGACAGATCCCTTCTCAAAAGCCAAACAGAAAAGAGTCAAGTGTACAGACAAGTGAGGGGAAAGTGTTACTTTAAAAGCCAATCCCTGGGTTTTCAGTCATTCACCTTCTGCTTTAAATCTCAATGGTTCTGACTCACTGGGCTGCGTAACAGCAGCCAATTTAGTGTCTGATTTTTTGGGTGATGTCAATCAGTCTTCTGTTTACAATTCATCCTTCTGCATTTTCTGCTCCTCATCATCACCTTCTTCAAGGTCTGTTTCTTCATCCGTCTCCAGGTCCTCCAGATCCTGTAACAGGTTACAGACAGCTGCTGGTTTCTGGTGCATTAGGCAGATCCTAGAACAGTACATCTGATCTGTTCACTGTTCTCTGCTGCCATGTTAAACACCCAGAGACTTCCACCAAGAGCTCTGAATTTGGGACATTAAGTATTAGAACCCCCTGGGAAGCAGGTACCTCACTTGTAACAGCCTCCACCCTAGATACACAGGACATGTAATGCGCATCATACTGCTTAAGTTTCAAGCACTGAGCAGGACTCCTCAGTAAAAAACAAGCCCCCAAAGTACTCCAGCAGTTTGCACAACAGCCAGAGACAGCCTGTGACCATTTACAGCTTCACCAACTGTTTCCACACATTTGTTTAGTCCTCTGAAAAACATTTACTTCACACCCAACTGAAGTGCTGCAAATGAAAGGTGTCATTTACAAGCCACTGGCAGTCAGGCTGCAACTGAACATTTGATGCTGGTGAACATGCTAATCATCAGCAGTACCTTTCCGGCCACAGAACCACCCGGAGTCTTATCTGGGACAGAGGACAGAAGCCCAGCACCAGGTCTGACCCACACTCCCTGTTCTGAAGGCCTAGAATTACCACCACATTCACATTACTCACATCATCAGCTGCTGCCCCATCCTGACCTCCGCTCTCCAAGAACTTCTTGAAGCCTTCCAGCGTCCTCTCCCCATTGTAGTCAATTACCTACACAGGGAAAAACATCAGGATAATGGTCATGGGCACCTACAGAACCACAGCCCTGGGGAGGAGAATTCTCTCTCTGAGCAACAGTCAACATGCCAAGCAAAAGGGAATTTAAAAATTCACCTTCACCCATATGAGACGAAGGAAAACAGCTCAGGCACTAGACTTCAGAGAACACTGCGAGGAAAGAATAGCCTGCAGATGAGCACACTGTCCTCTATGCTCCCTCTTTTCCCTATTCCCACCCCACCAAACTCCTTCCTACAGCCCAGCTCCCACACAGGGTCTCTGATGTCCTGTAGACTTGATGTGTTTATCCTGACAGAGCAGAGAGGCCTCCCAAAGGCTTGTCCAAGCCAGCTCCAGCAAGCAGCTAAGCATTCCTAGTGCTCCCTCATTACACCACCCTGGTCAGCTGCCTCCTTACATTTCTGCCAGAGCCTGCAGGGAAGAACTTGAGTGTGGGGAAGCTGTGGATTTTCACTGCCTCCACTTCATTGGCTGTTGAATCCATCTTGGCAATGACAATGTTCTCATGATCCGTGTAGGTCTCTCCCAGCTGGTCCCAGATCGGAGCCAGCTGCTTACAGTGACCACACCAGGGGGCGTCTGTTAATTACAGAAACCCAGTTAGCACCAGCAGCCTAATGAGTGACCACCAGCCCCCTGAGTGCCCACATAGACAGTTCACACATGTCTTTTCATCCAGGGCACTTCCTTTGTGGCTTAGATCCTGTAGGGCGCTTCCTCCCTAATCCTGGTCATGTGGAATTTTGGCACTTCTTTCATGCCAGTTACTTGGAATCAGCTGCTGAAAGATACTCACAGAACTCCACAAAGACATTCTTATTCTCATCAAAAGCAACTTCTTCAAAGTTCTTCCCAACTAGAACTTTGACAGGCTGCTTGTCCCAGTCATCAGGAAGATCCTGACTCATCAGGTGGGGCTGGAATAAGAAGTGAAATTCAGAGATAGCCACACTGGAATAGCTACTGGAATGCACACACAATCATCCTGGAAACCCGGAGCTTAACCACCCACCTCAGCACCCCAATCACAGGCTGTGCGCAAGCACTGAAGCAGCCGCTTCTCTTACATAAGGTCTCCTCCCCATCCTGAGCCAGTGGGAATATCAGGTGCTGCTGTGCAGAGAACTGCCACTGAGCTCCATAGGAAGGAAGTGATATTGCTGCCATTCCCACAGGACTGAGTTTCACCAAACAGTCACCTCTGGCATAAGCTGCATAGAACCTCCTCCCGAGACGAGAGCTGAAAGCTCTGAACTGTGCTGCACAAGTTCACACCTTCCACAGATTGCTGGGAGCTCCGACTGCACTTGAGTGCCAGCTCCCTGTCCTGCAGTCTTCATGCCCTGCTAGTTTTGCCAGCAGCACTTCTCTTCCTTACCTTGATTTTGCCCTCCAGAAACTTATTGCAGAACTCTCTGATCTTGTCAGCTGTGAGGTCATCAGAGTCTGGTTTGTATTTGGTCATCTCCTCCTCCAGGGTGATCAGGCGCACAGCTGGACATTCTTCCTTCTTCAGGCCAAAGAACTCCAAAATCCTCTGGTTGTCGCTGTGGTCACTGTCTATGAAGATGAAGAGGATCTTTGGAGGAAAAAGTCAAAGGCAGTTGGTGAAGACGAGCACCTCTTGGCTAACAACACAGTACACACATGCTCCCATGGGTAGTGGCTGAACCGGCCCCTCTTCCTTCTCCAAGCCCATGAAGAGGGCACCTTGCCAGAGCACAAACACTGGAGCTGTAGCATGGGCACAGCCTGGCCCTGATTTAAGGGCTGGGTCAGATTTACATCCACAAGAAGGAAAGTCTGGAGTTGACTGCTATTGCCTCAGCAGCTGTGCAAGCCAGTGACTCAGTCACCTTAACCATGAGGCACAGGTAGAGTGAGAGCTGCTACAAGTCCTGCTCCACAGCTGTGAAATGGATAGCGACAGACAGTGCTGCACTCCTCTGCAGGAGGTGGCCACTTAACTCATAATGCAAGAAACCCATCTCACCTTCCCTTTGAAGCTCCCAGCTGCACTCTTGAAGTTGTCGAGCTTCTCTTGATAGTCAGACACACTTTTTGGCAGGAACAGCAGGATGTGAGTCTTGATCTCCCCTCCAAAGATTTTAGGAGCAGTCTGAGGAATAGTAAATAAACTTTACTTCTGGAAGAGGCAAACTGGTGTCAAGACCAGCTTGGCTCCGCTATTCTGACCAGGCCATAGGGGCCTCCAGATTAAAGGAGGGCTTTGAACAGAAGCTTTGACTCCACTCCCTTGTGTTCTCTCCATTCCTCCATAACCCCTGACTAGCGTCAGCTCCAAGATACAACACAACCTGCAATCTAAGCTTAGGTATGTTCACGCAGTAGCAATGGGAAGAGGCCTTACCATGTATCTAGAGACCAACCTGTTCAGTGAACTCTATGACCAGAGGCAACGAATTGGACTTGATGAAGTTCAGTAAATTATCTTTTGTGAAATCCCCTTCAAAGTTGTTGCGGCCTTCATCAAACTGCAAAACCAGAAATTCTTGCATTAGAAGACTTCAGATCCCACATGGATCACACCAGAGTCACGGCTCCAGCAGACCCCAGCTGCACTTGTTCAGAGCAGACTTCTGGCTCTTAAAGTCACCACACATTCACATAACATCTGGATCAAGGTATAAATCTTCCTGCCAAGCAAAGCCTTAGACCCGCCCCCAGCAGCAAAAGGTGAGCAGCTACAAGACAGTCAGCTTAATCTTGGCACTGTTCTGCACAGTCATGCAACAACATGTGAAACAGGTCCAAGCACTTGAGCCTCAGCTTTGGGGAGGCATCATGTAGATGCTCCACAGTGAGCAGCTCCCAGGGATCAGGCAGCTTCTGCTGCAAGAATCAGCCACACCACAGCAGACACACATTTGAACCAGTGCTATGGGAAATGTGACAGCTGAGCCCACGGTCACTGCACAGAGCAGCACTGACTCAGCTCTGCAGGGTTGTTCCAGTCTGCTGTTAGAGACAAGGGCACCTGTTTAACACAGGCCAGGAGAGGTGCCAGGGCCCAGTTTAGAGCAGGACATCACCTGCAGCCCTAGGCAGGGTTCTCAGAAGCTCCCTGGCAGCCCAGGAAGGGAACAGCTGTGGAGGCCCATCAAGGTTAAAGAGGATGTGCAGGGACAGGGTAGTCCGTGCCCGGGCAGCACAGAGGTACTGGCACAGTGAGAGCCCGGGCTCAGATAACCTCCTGCTGGAAGAAGCAGAGCAGTGTCAGCTGAGGAGCTGAGCAACACCCTCCACATTGGAGATCAACTCTGTAAACACTTCAGAGTACTCTGAAGGTGCTAAGGCGACATTCAGCAGTTGTTCAAGGGTCTTTGCAAGTCTGCACAGCTTCCACAGGGAGCAAGAGGAGAATGACAATCCAACAAACCCAACCAGCTGCCAGAGTCCAAACACAGAACTGCTGGTAGAATAAACTGTTTCTTATGCCTTGGTGTTGTCGGCATTGGTGCTTGTTTCCACCTTGGTTTGGGGTGGAATACCCCTTACTGGGGTAAAGACCCCCTTCATGTGACAAACTTATCTGAGAGTTCTCATGACATGGCACCAGAACAGGACCAGGGAGGCAGCATCCACATCTCACCTTCTCCACACTGGGCAGGGCGCTCCTGCAGTGACCCAGCAGCTCCTGAGCTGCCCTTTGGACCACAGCTCCTCCCTCTCCCCACACACCTGACACAGCTGCCAGCTGCAGAACTGCTTTTCATTCCAAATGCACCCCCAAGCCAAAGCTGAGAAGCCCTGCAAGCAGCAGTCTCAGCCCAGCGCTGGCCATGAATGGAGCATGCAGGGAGATTGCTTACAGAAAGCTACATGCAAGAGCACGATAAAGGCAGTGAGTCAGCCAGGAACAAAATGCAGTTCCCTTCACTCCAACTCTCTGAGCTGCAAAGCCCTGGTGCTCTGAACCCGACCGCGGGCAATTTACTTGCACCCTCAGCCACATTAATCTGAGCAGCCCCTGTCTGAGAGCTGAAGTCTGCAAGCTTCTAGCACCATAACTGCAAATTCAGGTGTATTGGAATCAAACATGCTATTTTAGCTGAACAAAGAGTGACAGGAATGTATTCAACTCATCAGCCTGTCTTACATCAAACTGGTCAGAACAATGACTGATTAGATGACAGATTTATTAAGTCTGAAGCCAAAGCAGCTTTATCCTACCCCACTGCACCCATATGTGTGGTACTACAAAGTCTAAGAAACCTTTACTTGTCTTCTCCAAGCTAGAAATTCATCCCAGCAGCTTGGATTTTGATAGCAAAAGGCACAAGTTTATTTCTGACTCTGTAGATGGCCAGATCCCCCTGCACGTAATCCAATCACCCCAGCCTAAGTCAGCTGGAGCTGCAAATCCTCTTAGGAACTCCGCTGGCATCACTTACTTCCCACAGTGCTGCCAGACACACAACTCCTGGATGCAGCCTCGAGTGCCTACAGCAGAGGTCGATCTCGAGTACAAGTTAAAGCAGCTTTGCTAAGCCACAAGTGAACAGCTCAGGGCTGTTCTGCTGGAGACCTCACTGCCTACGGCCACCAGTGTTTTAAAGATTGTGCTGTTACTGCACTGCAACCACAGCCGAGAAACAGGGAAGTGAGTGAAGCAACAGCTTGGACCAGAGCCCAGCAGCTTCAGGAGGGCCAGGAGCTGCTGAGGCTTCCCTCTGCTGACTGCAAGCTCCACTCCTCTGCCCCTTCCCAGCTCTGAGGCTTGGAAACAGCCAGACTGATATGGATTCATCCAGGACTGCTCTCTTTGAGTATGACTAATTACAGAAAGTAAGAAGAGGCAGAAGACTCAAGTGTGGTGCTCAGGCTCTGCACCAACCAATACCTTCTTGAAGAGGACCACGCCATCCTTGCTAAGCTCATACTTGGTGAAGACATCAGCGCTGGAGGAAATCCCAAAAGGAATGTCATCCACAGCCTCAGCTGCCAGCAAGAACTCCTTTGCAGCCTCTGATGCTGAATCCTAGAGAATAGGGAGAGGTGTCACACATAGGACACACCAAACTGCAGCAAAAAGATCCCAGGGCTCACCTGCCAGAGAACTGGAAGATCAAGTAGGGCAGGACAGCACAGGGAGAGCCTCCCCCCGCTCCGGGGCCCAGGCAACAGCTTCCCAGATGGAAGCACAAACCCTACCTTGAAGAATCCGATCACAACCACGTCACTGGATTCCACCAGTGCCTCAGCTGCAGCGGCATCGCTCAGTGCGGCTGCGGCTGGGCCCGTGCGTTTCTTCAGCCAACTGACGATGTCATCGGCTTCCCGGCCAGCTGTGGGGACAGGAGCACCCGCTCGCTTCTGTATGCCCTGGCTCAC
Organism: Psittacus erithacus; assembly: GCA_009867235.2. Lineage (NCBI taxonomy): Eukaryota > Metazoa > Chordata > Aves > Psittaciformes > Psittacidae > Psittacus > Psittacus erithacus. The sequence goes on from WYDI02012536.1 coordinate 11,479, forward strand.
GCCAACCCCCACCCTGGCATCAGCAGAACCAAGACAACGTTTACACAACTTTCTCCCTTTCCCTCCCAGTGTGATTACGCTGATCCCAACGGGTAAGTCAAGGTACAAGGGGCTCCCCAGAATCCGTCCTTCCCTTGCTTCCAGCCCAAGCACATTCTTAAACTTTGACCAGTATGACCACACTCCAACAGGAGCAGGTTTTCCATGCGAGTGGTTCACCTTTCCCTTTCCAAAACAGTACTCAGGTGTCAGCTCACTGCTGAGTACAAGGTTTGGTTTAGCTGGATTCTGCTGCACTTGGTCTTCCTCACACCTCTGGTTTACATCCCATGTTTCCTTTTCCCAACCACTCAAGCTTTTGTTGCAGTTCTGGGAGCTTCATTGCTTTTAAGTAAAGTCAGCCCGGGGATGGGTTGCTCCACTTTCCTACATAAAGCCCATCCATCTGCTTCACCTCACATGAGGGATGTCCCCAGCTCCTCCACAGGAGTCTGCAGCAGCAGCCCCATTTCCACCACGCTAGCACAGCACCTGCCAAGCATGGCCACTGCTCAGCCCCGGTGGACCTTATCCGGGCACAGCAGCGCTCCTGGAGGCACGGGGCCGGAACACGGACCCGGCGCCACGTCGTTGCCCTCTGCTCCCGGCTCACCCGTGTACTCCTTGGGAGCGGCCCTGTCGCCGTTCCTGAAGAATTTGATGGTGGGGTACCCGCGCACGCCGAACTGCTGCGCCAGCTCCGCCTCCTCCGTGGCGTCCACCTTGGCCAGCCGGATCTCCGAGCCCTCCGCCTTCAGCTTCGCCGCCGCCTTCGCGTATTCGGGCGCCAACGCTTTGCAGTGGCCGCACCACGGCGCGTCTGCGGGACGCGGCGTCAGAGTCGGCAGGGCCCGCTCCCGGGAACTGTTCCCCCGCTCCCCGCAGCCTCCCCCAGCCCGGCCCCCCCCAACCCGGGAACCGCGGTTCCAGATCCACCCCCCACCCCCGGGCGGCCCTCCTCCCCGGTCCCGGCGCTCACAGAACTCGACGAGCAGGTACCGGTGCTCCGCCAGCGCCTGCTCGAAGCTGTCCGCGCGCAGCACGAGTACCCCGTCCTCCTCCTCGGGGTCAGCGGCGCGGGCGGACGGCGGCAGCAGGAGACAGAGCAGGGCCGCGAACGCGCACAGCCCCGCCATGGCGCTGATGGCGGCAGCGGAGTCGGAACGGGCCGGGCCAGGACGTGCGGCCGCGGCGCCGCCTTCGCCTTATAAAGCCGCCTCCCCGGCCGCCGCCGCCCGCCATTGGCCCAGCCCGCCAGATCCGGCGGTCGCGCGGCTCCTATTGGTCAGCTTGCTGGACACGCCCCCTGCCCGCCGCCGCGGGTTGGCTGCGGCCGCGCTCCCCTCCCGCGGGCCGCCATTGGCCCCTTCCCGCGCTGCGTCACCCGCGGTTGGTCGGCGCCACCGCCTCGCGCGGCCGCGCGCCCTCGAACGTGGCACTGGGGCGGCCCCGGCGGCGCGTACCGCGCCTGCGCGCGGTCGGGCGCGCGTGGTGGATTGTGACTGGCCCGCGGCCGCCGCCCTTTGACCCGACCCGGAAGTGAAAGGGGGCGCTTCCTGCGCTTGCGGAGGGACGCCGGCCCGGCGCGTGCGGCCGCGGGACACGTCACAGCGCGCGAGGGGCGAGGCCGGGCACACCGGAAGCGCGGGGGCCGCGCGCGCTGCGGCGGGGGCGGGGCGGCTGCTCCCGCGCGGGGGGGGGCGCCGCCGCGGGGCCCGGGGCTGTGCCGCGCTGTGCCCCGCGGCCGTGGGGCCGGGGCAGGGCCGCGCTCTGTGCGCGTTACCGACACATCGGGGCCGCCCCAGCGGTGCCTCGGCTCCGCGGTGTCGCGGTTCCCGGCCCGGGCCGTTCCTTTCGGCTGCAGCCGCTTCCCGGGACCGAGGCGCGTGGCCGGCGCGCCGCAGCATCTCCCGGTCAGAGCCCGAGGCTCGGGCAAGCAGCGGCCGCTGCCCGCCCCGGCGCTGGAGGCCTCCGAAAGAGCTTTTCCTGCCTGCGCTTTCCTTATCCCGAGCGCAAACACCCGCGGGCTTTTATCGCAGCGGTGCCTCCCGCTCCGCTCACTGCATTCCTCGGAGCGTGCAGGAACGCCCCTGGAGCCGGCGCTCAGCGCGCACCGGCTCCGGAGCTGCCGCTGCCCCACGCCCTCCTCGTGCCGCATCAGGGCCTACGCCCGGTGCTGTTTCACGCTTCCCAAGCCCAGGGACCATCTCCTGCCCCGGGCATGGGCAGAATCCCGCCCGCAGCCCCAGAGCAGAAGCGGAGCACGGTGGGCAGTCAGTTCAAAGGTTTTATTTAACTGTCATAAAAGGAGAAGCAGACGATGATTTCAAACCTGTTAACCCGGGGCTAGGACTTACAGACAACTGCACCAAATCAAATGAACAAAAACCTCTTTAGGGGCAGGGCAGGGGGAGTTAGAGGCAGAGACGTAGCTACGAGAAAGCCACATGTACTTGGTCCCGGTTCTAATATGGCCTCAGTGTGGTTTGATCCCAAGAGGCGGCTGCAGAGCTGGAACGAGCCTGTCTGGCCCAGGGGTCCCAAAGGGCTCCTTCGCCCCAGGCACCTGCAGCGCAGCCCTGGGCACCGCTGCGGCATTGGAGTGTGAAGGCAGTAACTGCCGCCAGGCCAGGCACAGGTTGTAAAGGCAGAACAGATATATAAGGCATTAACCGCTTTGGAGCTTGTCCATCACAAGCTCTTGGCTGATCGTGTCAGGAGCAGCTGCAGAAACAGGCAAGTCCATGCTCAGCCCAGAGCCGGCAGGAGGGCAGGCACTGGCCTGGAACCTCAGTGCTCGCAGTCGCTGCAGCTGCCGAGGTTTGAGGGGACGGGAAGGGACGCGAGTGACAGCAGAGCCCACACCTCCTGTGCCCTCGTCACCCCCCACCCTCCCTTTGGAGATGTCCTGTCTCGAGTGAGGAAGGACCAGCAGCAAAGCGGGAAGCTGTGACTCTTACCTAATAACCCATGAGGGGCGTGACCGAGACGAGCGCCATGCCAAAACCAGGGGACATGATTAAAAAGTGTAACAGGGGCAGGGCCCCCTCCCTAGAGGATCCGTGTTACACATTAAGGCATCATGGTTACAGGGAACATCCACAAATGAAGTTGCCAGAGCTCCCAACCACCGGCGGGGTGGAGGGGCAGGCTGGGCATGACTTGAGCCAACACATGGGGTCAGAAGCTGCCTGGCATCAAAGTCCTTCAGCTACTGGAGGCAGTAGCTACCCTGAGCTGTGCACAGGAGGCCAAGCACAGGAGCTATGAGGGCACAGGTGTCTCCCCTCCAGCACCTACTGGGATAAGGGCAGGTGGGAGGCAGGAAGGGGCCAGCCCTGTGCCAGCAGCACAGCCCAGGTAGGGCAGCTGGAGACCAGATGCAGACAGCAGGGTTTGGTCAATGCATGCAGTGATTCTCTGGGGAGGGGGCAGAATACAAAACTGAGCTCTGGTCAATTCATAACGGGGTGGGGGGAAGGGAGGAGGGTTCCAATGTCAGCACTTTGGTACAGGGGGGAATTTCTACGGTAGCCAATGTCTGATTCACGCACTCTGGGGTTTGGCCTTGGGAAGGGCTAGTCCTTCCACTCCTTCTTGATGGTCAGGTTCCACTCCCAGGACAGGTGGTCAGTCTTATCATCATCTGTGAACTTGGATTTGACATTGTAGTTGCCCCGTGCCAGCATGCCCTTAGGGGCTTCTTCCATGGGGGTCAGAAACTCGTATTCTTCTGCTCGAGGGCCGTAGCTGCCAACCATGTATTCGGTCTTGTCAACTACAGGAAGACAAGAGTGGAGCACAGCGCCTCTTTTAGAGCCTCCTCTGCACCTGGGGCAAGGCTAAAGCAGATGCAAGGCCTGTGACAGCTACAGGCCACAGTGAAGCTGTGAGGACAGGAGAGTCGCCCACATCCACAGCTCTGCTCTAGAAACAGCTCCTGCTGCAGGGAGTGACCCCCTCCACCAGCACCGAGCTGCTCCCTGGGCAGGAGCATGTCCAGCCGGGTGCTGTGGGTGCTGCTGCCCCACACAGACTGGGAGCATTCACACATCACCCTGCGGTGCCTGGGACCAGCTGTCCCCCTGGCAGATGGAGCAGAACCCCCCTGAGCAGCACCCGCCTCGGAGCAGCACTTACTCTTCACTCCTTTCCGGAACGTGTGCTGAATGTACTTCAACCCCGACACGATCTCCCTGTTAACCTGCAGGGAGACAAGCAAGGACTGTGCAGACATCCACAGAATCACAGCCTGGCTTGGGTTGGAAGGGACCTTAAAGCTCATCCAGTTCCAACCTCTTGCCCCACGCAGGGACACCTTCCACTAAGGTGGAGGCTCAAACCTCCTCAGCACATGGCCCATCCCACCACAGCAGGAGACTGCTTCCCCCATCACTCCCTTTTTTGGGGCTCAGGCAAGCCCTCTGGATTGCAGCATTCCGGTGTTCCTTCGTTCTTCTATTCTCAGACCTCAGTTCTTACCCGAAAGGAGATTTTTATCCGGTATTCCACACCCTCCTTCAGCACAAATGCTTGCCTCCTGTAGCTCTCCAGGTCACCTACAGAGAAGGGAGAGGGTTGCTCAGGGTCCCTCTGTATTGGGCTCTGGGGTGTTGAGGACAGTACCTGCAGGGGCAGGGGATGACCCTTGGAGCGGGATGGCTGTGGAGGCCCCAGCCTGGGCTTGTGGGACAAGCCCTTCATGCCTGCAGCACGGGCATTCCCAACAGGGAGTGGCTCCCACAGGCTCTGCTCCAAGTGGCTCTCCCCTGGGAAGGGCTAGTATTCTTCCCTGGCTCACCTGTCAGGTCCAGCTCCAGAGGCCCAGGGGCTGTTGTGCAGACCAGAGTCAGTTTGGTCACCACCACGTTTGGAGCATTGGGATCTAGAAGACAAGTGCAAAGGCTGTCAAACACCTTTCCCTAAAACCGGCCAACACAAACCCTTTTCCTTCCAGGGCTCTTCTAGAAAGAGCAAGAAAACCAGCGAGAAGAATGTTCCCCTTGGCCAAGGTCCCCACTGTGTGGGGCCAGCCCACAGTGTCCCCATGAGCAGCCCACTCTAAGGGCAGTGTGACACTGGCAGTTCCTGCAAGGGCTGGAGATCAGCTCGGGGAGCACGGATACATCTTTATGCTCCTGGCTGGGAGAAGGGAGGAGGCAGGAGGTGACTGATGGAGCTGCAGCTTGAGCAAGGCACAGACGCGTCCTTGGCTCACCTGCGCTTACAGTGACTGCACCAAGCAGCGCCTCCTTGTACTTGCGCAGGCTCTCATCGTCCTTGTCCAGCTCCTGGATTTCCTGGATGCTCTTCTGGGCAGGGGGCTTGTAGTTGACAGAGTGTTCGTCCTCCTCGTTTTCAGCTGCAATCTGGGCCAGCTGCTCAGCTGTGGGCTCCTGCTCTGCCATCCTCACACACACCACGTACACTGCAGTGGGGAGGAGAAGTGAAACTGCACCCACCTGCTCCAGCCAGGCCTCCTCAGCACCGTGACTGCAGGGACACAGCCTGCCCAGGGCCCACGGCACAGCCCCTGCAGGCTTCTCCAGGCCAGGGCTCATGTTCAGCCTACACAGGCCCACAAAGAGAGGGGAAAATTCAACCTCAGTGCTTTACTCATAAGCTGGAACAAGTAAACACCCAAAGCCATAGAGAAGATGCACTGCTCCACAAGGTAAGTGGGTAATCTTGTAGCAAACCTGAGCCCAGAACAGCCCCAGTTCAGTTGTGCTCTCCACAACAACAATTCCAGCTGAGAACAGGCCCTCCCTCACCACTGGCACAAGCGCTGGGAGCCTCTGCTGCAGCCCGGAGCTCCCAGCTCGTGCCTTGGAGCCGCTCCGAGCTGGGTGCCGGGGCAGCAGCACGAGGCTCCTGCTCGGCCCTGCCCAAAGCTCCGTGTCTCCAGCGGAGCAGAGAACGGATTGAATCGGCTGCGGAGGCTCCCGCCGGGAATCACCGGCTGCGGGTGCCAGGGGCAACGCCAACCCCCAGTAAAGAACTCCAAACAAGGCAGCAGCACCCACGGAGGTTCTGTGCTCCCGCAGGTGCTGAGCCCAGCAACACCAACAGCAAACGTCAGCCTGGACCCTCAGAAGTCTTAAAACACTCTTCCAGTGACAGCTTTGGAGCCTGTGCAAACAAAACCCTTCACCAGTGACCTGCTGACAGATCCAGGTGTTTCTGCCACTCTCTGGCATTCCCGCACCGTTCAGTATTCCTGCCTGGAGCAATGTGCCAACAAACAACTCACGACAGACCACAGGGCTGCACTTGCTGCTGCGGCATCTGGCCTCCAAATGGATCAAGAACTGCACCATCTGGTATGAGCACAACACACACAATGCACCTGAACACAGGCTGACGCATGACCTGCCCCCAAGGCACAGCCACATCTCCCTGTGCCTGCAGTGACTGTCACAGCGGAGCTGCCACCGGCCCCACTGACTTGTTTTGCCATATATATCCTGCCTGCTTTGCTGGGGGTGGCAAAGGAGGGAGCTGAGCCACAGAGGGTGAAATTCTGCACATCTCTGCAGAAGAGAAGGCTGCAGCTGATGTGTCAGCAAAGGCAGAGGAGACAGGAAAGGGGGTGGGAGAACCAGGACCAGCCTCTCTGCCAGGACGTTGGATTGAGGGGCTGAGGGCAACAAGGCTCAGTGCTGGGTCCTGCACTTGGGTCACAACAGCCCCACACAATTCCAGGCTTGGGGAACAGCAGCTGGAAAGCTGCCCATTGGAAAGGGCCTGGCAGTGTCAGTCAACAGCACCTGAGCAAGAGCCAGCTTGTGCCTGCGGGGCCAAAAAGGCCAAGAGCATCCTGGCTTGTGGCAGCCTCAGTGTGGCAGCAGGGCCACGGCAGTGATTGCTCCCCTGTGCACAGCACTGGTGAGGCCACACCTCAAGTCCTGTGTTCAGCTCTGGGCTCCTCACTAAAAGAGAGACACTGAAGTGCTCAGGGGGACCTTCTCATTCCTACAACTACCAAAAAGGAGGTTGTAGCAAGGTGGGGGCGGTCTCTTCTCCCAAGTAACAAGTGACAGAACAGGAGGAAATGGCCTCAAGTTGCACCAGGGGAGGTTTAGGGTCGATATTGGGAAATACTTCTTCCCTAAGAGTGTTATCAAGCACTGAACAGGCTGCCCAAGGAAGTGGTTGAGTCACCGTCCCTGAAAGTATTTGAAAGACGTGTAGATGTGGCACTTTGGGACAAGGTTTAATGGTGGCCTTGACACTGCCGGGTTAACGGCTGGACTTGATGGTCTTAAAGGTCTTTTCCAACTGACACGATCCCAATTCTCTAATTCTGGGGCGAGGCACATCCCAGCTCCTGGGGCTCCTTTCCTGCCCCTTGCCCACTGTTGGACCTTAGAACAGACTTGTCCTGGGCTGGCAGCCTCCTGGCGTGTCTGGGGGCAGGACACTTGCAATGAATGCAACTGGTATTTATGGCTATTAAAGCTTGACTAAGGTGTATCACTGAAGGTGGGGGGCGGCGCGACACTCTGGGGTCATCACAAGGGCTTGGGCTCTGCATGGCACAAGGTCTGGATGATGCTCACTCAGGAGCAGACATGGTGTGAGTGCTGATTTCTGGCAGCTGAAATAACAGCTCATGTCCTGCCCTGTGGAGTTGAGAAATGCACACTCTGGCCTCATGCGGAGCCACCGCTCATCGATAACCAACCTTGGGTGTAACAGTCCAGCAACAGCTTCCTCCCACACAGCAGCTCCGTTGGGGTAACCCCTCCCAGTGCAGGTATTTAGCAATAACCGTGCCACACAGGGCACGGAACAACCCCAAAACCCAACACTCCACAGGCCCAGCTCTTCGGTTGCATTCCTGCACCTCCAAGCCTTCACCCTATGATCCAGAGCTCAAGACACAATCACCCCCCTCCGTGGGTTCCTCAAGAACCACCCCAGTCCTCACAGGATATCTAAGACAATGGAAACCCATTAGAGACAGAAAACAGCCCTTCAGACCAACACAAAGCCCTGTATCAACAGCGGCTCAGGCCAGGCCAGGGTGCAGCTCCCTGAGGAAGCTCTGGAGACATGAACACCAGTCTGGCTCTTCCATCAGAATTCCCCGGGAGCAGCAGCGGTGGGAACCAGCTCTGAGATGGCAGAGAACTCAGCACATCACAACCATCACCAGGGCTTCAGCCTCCAGGACAAAGCTGTTATTACAGCTCAGGTCAGCAAACCAGAGCTTGGGGGGGTGATAAAACAGCCACTGCACTGCTGGGAGAGCAGAACTGCCCCACAAGCACACAAACATGGAGAAGAGGGACGTGCTCCACAGCCCTGCCAAGGGCTCAGCTCCTTAGGGAAAGCCTTCCTGCATGCTGCTGACCTGCCCCAGGCCCGGCTGCCTCTCAGAGCTCAGCCTCAAGCCTCAGCGTGTTCGGAAAGATATTCGTCTCCAACTCCTCCTGACACCATGGAGATGCTCAGGGGCTCTGCGCAGTGGTTCTGTGGCTCCTGAGGCTCGGCCAAGTGGCTGAACACTGGAGCTGGTGCCTCCACTGCTCTGCAAGAGGCACCCTCTGAGCTGTGCCCGGCACCAGAAAAGCCTGTGGAAGATAGCAGGAGGCCAAATCGCTTCCCATTGGGAATTCACTGCCTCTGCAGCTTCTGCCAGACCAGTCGCTCCTCACGGATTCCGGTGCAGGCGCCAGGAGCCGGCAGCAGCAGATGCGAGAGCCCCATCTCCTGCCCAAGAGGAAAACTGCGGGGGACCAGCCCTGCCTGTCTGCAGCGGTGAGCAGCGGCTCCCTCAGCCCAGGACAAGAGCCTGCAGCACCGGTGGGAGCTGGGTCAGTCCATGCCTCCTCATGAGCCAATGGCTCCAAATGTCCACAGGCAACGGTGCAGCCTCGGACACAAGTGGCGTCCATCCCACATCCCAGCCTTCCCCCTTCCCGCGGCGCAAGGGAAGCTTGGGCAGCCGCTCGGCTGGAATTCAGTGCAGAGCCGTTTCTGCCAGACACATTTCCAGTGGACTGCACTGGATCTGTTTGGTTATCCCAGCCACTGCAGCACTGCAGGGTCAAGCAGCCCAAGCTGCGGAACCCAGTCCAGGCTGTGCTGCCACCCCGCACACAGCGGCATCACAGAGGGGGACCAGGAATAAATGGGGCTCGGATAGCCCCAAGGCAACAGCAGGTGAGAGGCTGGAGGGGACCCACTGACGCTTCCCAAGGTGCGTGCTGCCTCTGACATCACCTGGGAATTTGGGCTCCAAGGGGACACCCAGACAACACCGCTGCACTGGTCGCTGTGTGGGAGCATCCTGCGGAACTCCTGAATCCCCTCACAGAGCTGGGATAAAGGATACTGGGACCGGCTGCTGCCTCCCAGGCACTTGGCAGCTGGGACATGCAGTGCTTTGGCTTAGTTTTCCCTTTTGCTGGTGGCAGAGCCCTGCTCCGCAGCGCACCTGCAAGGTGGGAGCTGTCAAGAGCAAAACCAGAGAAGTGAGCAGACAGTTCCGTGTGTGAATCTTCCAGCCCTGTCCCCAGGGTGTAAACACACACCGGGGAAACGGCTGCAGCGTGGACACCACCGGCTCGTGGCCTGTCTCTACAACGGAGCACGGCACCAAAACTGTCCCCACTGAGAGACCAGAAGCACCCAGGCGGGCAGAGCAGCAGCAGCGCGGGCACAGCCCAAACCCTCAAAGCAACAATTTGTCCCCTTCACGAGACTGGGAGCTCTTCTCGCAGTGGAAGGAAGTTGTAACTTCCACACCCACTGCGAAGTGCCCGCGGGGTCGGGGCAGCCGCCGCCGCCCGGCCAGACTACGGAGGCCGGAGAGGCCGATTCCCCCCCGCAGAAGCTCCGCGCACAGGGGTGCCCCCGCTGCTTTACCGTGCGGTGCCGCGAGGACAAACGGGCTCATTGCCCTGACACGGAAGGAAACCTCCCAAGTTCCTCATTTTATGACTACAAACTATTTATGGAAAACCTGTTCGAGGCAAACGAGCGCCTGTGGCCCGGCCGCCCCGCCCCCGGGCAGCGGCGGAACCCCGGGGGGAGGCCCGGAGCAGACCCTGCTCCCGCGGGAGCGCGACCCCCCAACCCGGCCGCGCTTCGCCCTTAACGCGGCCCCGCGCCCAAAGAGCTCCGCCCTGGAGCGGCCCCGCCGGGGACAGCGCCTTCCCGCGGCGCTCGGAAGGTCGCACAAGGGCACAGGGGGCCCCAGGCCCGCACCCGGCCGCGCCCCCATGCTGCGCGCCCGGCCCGGCCCCGCCCGGCCCCACCCGACCCCGCGCGGCGGAGGCGCTGCCCCACAGCTCGATCCTCCCTCCGTCCCCGGAGCCCTGCCCGGTGCCCGGTGCCTGTGTCCGCCGCCCCGCCCCGTCCCGTCGTACCGGCGCCGCTCGTCCGCGCTGCGCTGACACCGCCGCGGGAACCGCCCAGCCGCCCGCGCGCCCCCGCACTTCCGGGACACGCCCGTCACTTCCCGTTATTCGAGCCTCTCGCCTCACTTCCGGCCACGGCCCGGCGCGCTGATTGGCCCGGGGGGATTCGCGCGCGACGGAGGGGCCGACCATAGAGTTGGGACGGAGGAGCAGAGTGCCGCAGGGCGGGGCGGGGCGTGGGAAGGCGCGCGGGCCCGAGAGGGCGGGGCCTGCGCGCAAGGGGCGGGGCTTGGGAAGGCGCGCGCGGGGGGCGGCAGTCACAGCTCTAGACACGGTTCTAGTTTATTGCGGCGGAGGTGAAAAAGCCACCTCGGCCCAACAGCAACAGTAAAATTTATCCCAAAAATAACTCGGTACAAAACGGGTCTGCTCGGAATTAAAAAAAACCTTTACAGGAGTTTAAAACCTATCCCAGAACGAAAATAAAACAAATCCCATCCCCGGGTGGCGGCCGCAGCCCCGCCGGGAGCCAGGAGCCACAGCCGCATCCTCCCTGCGCTCGCCGCTTTAGCTGGTGTCCATCTGGAAGAGAGGAGATGAGAGCAGCCATCATCGCTGGGCGCCCGCAGCTCCCACATCCCTGCCGGCGCAGGAACTCCCAGCACTGCTACACAGGGACACAGCAGCACCGGCAGCTCCAGGGGGCAGCCGCCCCACAACAGGACACAAGTGGGAGTTGCTGTGCTGCTCCTCCCCCTCACAGCCACTGTCTGCAATTCCACTCATCCCACTCTGCACTCTCACCTGAACTTCACCCGCTCCCACACCACACACACAACCCCGGTTCTCTATTGAGATTTTAATTCATCCACAGGGCAGAGACTCCTGGTTTTGTCTTTTGCTTTTCCCTTTTCACAGCCCATTATCCCTGGGGGTTTTGTTTGCAACTACTGCTCACTGCAGCTGTCCTGCAAACAGCTTCCCAGCTGCCAGCAACAGCAGCTGCCCAAGTGCTGTGGAGAGCAGAGCCAAACACTGCACCGAGGAGCTGCTTGGCTTTAGAGGGAGCTGGTGTTAGCCTCAGGACCTGGAAAATGTTCTCTGCCCAGAGAAGCTGTGGCTGCTCCATCCCTGGCAGTGTTCAAGGCCAGGTTGGACACAGGGGCTTGGAGCAAGCTGCTCTAGTGGAAGGTGTCCCTGCCCACGGCAGGGGGCTGAAACTGGATAAGCTGTAATGTCACTTCCAACACAAATTAGGCTGGGATTCTATGAAAACCTCTTCCTGCCAGCTCTGGGCTGCTACATTTCCCAGGAGATGCTGTGGAAAGCACTTACCCTGGCATTGTAAGCATCCAGCTGTGCATCTAGTTCCTCTGCGGAGAGCTGCTGTTTGGAAGTTCTTCCAGCTCCTCTGCCTCTCCCTCTGTTTCCACCACGAGTGCCTCGCCTGCTGCCTCCTCCACCACCAAATCCCGAACCCCCGCGGTTCCTGGTCATGCCACCTCTGTTTACACTGCCAGTTTTCAAAAGCAGCTGGTTTAATGGCTGGTGGTTAACCCACAGAGATTCCACATGAGAGTGCTCAGGCAAGCTCCTGCCCTGCACTGGGTGCTCAACACTCACCTCTGTGCTGGTCTTCTCTGTGTGTCAATCTGTGATGTGACCAGCTGGATGTTCATGGGGCGCCCTGCAGGAAGAGCAGCCCAGGGGCTGCGTATGAGAGGGGTATGGGGTACAGGAGGGATGCAGGAGGCACACAGGAGGGGTGCAGGTGCTGGCAGGCGCCACAGCCGCGCACTCACCATCCAAGGGGACACCATTGTACTGCTTCATTGCCTTCAGCGCATCTGCCTTCCTCTCGAAATGCACGTCCGCTGTCCCAAGGCTGCGGCCAGACCTGTCATAGTGCACGGCTGCCTTCTTCAAGGTTCCAAACTCTGCAAAGAGCTCCTGGGAAAGAGGGGAAGAGCAGAGACATCTGTCAGTGCCACAAACACTGCACAGCCCAGGATGATGCCAGCCCATCCCTACACACACTACCAGAGATGCCTTTCAAATCATTATGGACAACTCAAAGCAACAGTGAAAGAGGGAGCACAAGCCCAGCAGGGAGGTGCCACAGGTGGCAAAGCCAAGAGGGACTTCAAGTTCACGACGTGTGAGGCACGTGTTCACAGCAGCAGAGCAGGCTCGAGGGACGCTGATCCAGGGGAAAGGTGGGTCCTTCAGTTGAGGCTGACTCAAAGAGTGACTAATAAAAATAATCCAGATCCATGTCACAGAGAAGGAACAGTCTATGAACCCATACAGAGATGGCCACAGTTTCATTGTGCTGGAGTTCTTTTCCCCCCCAAATCTTTACCAGACCAAGTGCAATTTAGAAGCACAGCCCACAGGAATATACCCCAAAACTTGAGATGAAGAACATCCTCTACTGAACTAAACTGCATTTTATAAGAGCATGTAGTGACAGGATAAGGGGAATGGTTTTAAACTGACAGAAGGGAGATTGAGATGAGCTCTTAGGCAGAAGCCCTTCCCTGTGAGGGTGCTGAGGCGCTGGCACAGGGTGCCCAGAGAAGCTGTGGCTGCC
>WYDI02012539.1:0-38083 GCA_009867235.2 Psittacus erithacus
TCCCCTCCTCCCTGGCAGAGCATGAGGCTCAGAATGTTCTTGCTCAGTCTAAACATTCTAAGCAGTAGCTACAAACACTGGTGTTATCACCGCTGTTCCCAGACCAAAAAATCAAAAACAGCACTGCACCAGCTACTAAGAAGGAGAAAAATGACTGCTGCTGCTGAACCCAGGACAACCTACGGAAGAGTGACATCCTTGTTTTGGGCACCACTCATGAGCCATTCACAGGCTCAAGGACAAGTCAGTACATCACAAAAAAGGCACATCTCTACTCCACTTCTTTCTCCTACCTATGCAGCAGTGGCTCTACATTTCAACTAAAGAAGCGTAACTTGGAAGTTTAAGCAGCCTAAACACGTGAACAACCATTCTCTGCCTCCAATGAGGAATAGTAGACCGGACAGAAATTTCAGAAAGCCAGGTACCAGCTGCAAGTGAACACCATTTCTTCCCAGACATATGCTGTGCTATTTCATCAGTTGTCTGCATGAACAATAATCCAAAATAAAAGGAGTCAAACTACACCTAGTGCAGCCATTGCTTTACTGATAAAAAAATTTCTAGGCACTAAAACCTAACCTCCTGCTGAAAGATTTATCTTCAACAGCAGCACAGTTATAATCTCAGGATCCTACATATCCCACTGCTACGTAAAAGAACAGCTTGCTCTTCTTCAATGAAAAGGAATTTAGACAGTCTTTTCTCCCAGAATTTGAAGACTTGTAGTATTTATCTTAAGATTAAATTCTTACAATCTGATTTGCTTACAGTAAATTGGTAAAAAAGCTAGGCCTAAATAGGAAGAAAACAATAATTGTGACAGAGCAATGTAAGTTCATGGATGCTTTCTTAACCATTTTCATGAAGACCTGAACGGCGTGTTTTCCTGTACATCTTATAAAAAAAAGAAATACTTAGAATCTTTAAAAAGCAATATTCCCCCATTACCTATGAGTTTACTAGAGCAGAAACTGTTATAGTCTAAACTCAGCGTTGCTTAAACACTAATATGCTTTAAGTCACTACACATTCCATAAGTGTCTTCTGAGATAAAAACTAACCTAGTTTTGATTACAGGGTGTGGAAAAAAATATTTTCCTCAGAGTAAGATTTTTGTAATTTCTCACTTCTACTCCTCTACTGTGGTAATCTGCCACAGTAGACAAAGAAAAGCACTTGGTAGGGACAGCTAACATGTTTATGGCAAAAGATGGTTTCAACTCATCAACTTATTTAAATTCAGAGCACGAAGCACACAAGACATTTCAAGCGCACAGCCGAGTTCAGAACTTTAAGGCAGCAAATATGGCTCGCTGCATAAAACCAATATCCACTGAGTTATGGATTCTGTCTCTACTAAGGACCTACAACGGATGGCAAGGAGAATAACATCAGGATAGGGCACACATTTATTGATACTCACTCCAATATACACATTTCTCCACTTCCATTGGTAGTTTAGCAAATTCCTAAGCCAGATATTACATCTTTGTGTTTTTATAATACTCAGTGACTCCTATGAACACCTACACAAACTCTGTCTTTCCAGATTATAGAAACTATGCAAGTTACTATCACTTTCTGCAAAGCCACAGAGAAATCCAAGCACTAGAAGATGAAGTCTTCTAGCCTTAGAAGTCCTCCTAAAAGAAAATTCCAAGTAAAAAAGTAGTATTGCATCTGAAGTCCAGAGAGTGAGAGTTATAGATGCATATGCAGTTTGCAGCGTTGCAATGTATGTGCATATAATAGAGCCCTTAATTCCAGTATTTCTTGACAAAGAATGTGTTATATATTTGTTGCATAAATTAGTTATATATTACAGATCTGTAAAGTCATTCTCATGACTATATGCGTCACACTTTCATCCTGATTGCTTATGGTACCTTCATAAAAACTAATGACTTGGTAAAGTCAGAATAAGTCGGTATTAAAAGGGCAGGCTCCTGATTCAGCACCTTATGCTCTGACCACAAAACCATTGCAACTCTCCCACTGTAAAATCCAGCCAACAATTCTCCCAAATTTCCTGTAAAATTTTCCACTCTTTTAAAGGAAAATAAGGTCATCAATTTTTTTAATTCCTTCATTTTCCCACTTACCTGACATCCTGGGAGGAGGGGGCAGGGGGGGAACAGACACCAAAAAAGTACAGCCTCTACCAAACAAAAGGAAAAAGCCCTTTTCCTTGAAAAATTTTGTGTATGTTGTGTATAAAGCACCTGTCACAAGACAGGTATAAGGTGCAACTGCAGGAAAATATATTAAACAAGTTACCTCTGTGAGGGATCCACAAGGCACTCCACCATGCAAGACTTGATCCAAACTATGCAGTGTGGTAGATAAAAAGGCTGAAGATGGATTGACAGACTTCCTCAGTTTCATTTCATAAGCCTACAAGACGAGGGGGGAAAAGGCAAAAGAAAGCAAACACACAAATCAGAAAATATTTTCTTTTTTTATGGAAATCACAGAATCACTATCAGCTAGGTTGGAAAAGACCTTTAAGATCATCAAGTCCAACCAAATATCAAACTTCTTCATTTGCTTTCATCAACCTGGAATGACTTAACACTTGCCAATGAGCAATCTCTTACTATATTCAACTGTATTCCTCCCTTACCCCATCATCCTTCACATTTGTATCCCATTTAGAGTTCACAAAGTAAATGTAAAAGTTTATCGTGTCTTCCTCATCACAGTATTAAAAAATAAGCCTTTAATAATGATGTGTCCAAGGATTTCTGTGCTTCTATTCAACAAGGCTTGCTTTCAACCTGTAAAACTCCAACTTTTAAACAAGTAAACACTATACATGTGTCCTGGGTTCAGCAGTAGCAGTCATTTTTCTCTTTCTTTAGTAGCTGGTGCAGTGCTGTGGTTTTGACTTTCGGCCTGGGAACAGTGCAGATAACACCGATGTTTTTAGTTGCTGCTCAGTAATGTTTACTCTGCCCAAGGACTTTCTGAGTCTCATGCTCTGCCAGGGAGGAGGGGAAGCCAGGAGGAAGCAGAGACAGGACACCTGACCCAAACTAACCAAAGAGGTAAAAAAATAAAGTAAAAATTCAACAGTTAAATCAGGAGTCCAAGTGAATGAAAAATAACCACATCCTCAGATGATATTTTCAAATGGTAACTTACATCAGTTTCTAAGGATTTTCTCATTAAAAAGTAAATCCCTGCAATGAGAAGTAATTTATTTTCCAGTCACTGGATCCTGTTCAGCCTTTCGTTTAGCTGGACTCTAGAGACATCTAATATAATTATCTTTTTCTACTCAGCATATCATGTGATCAAGTCACCCCTTCACTAACTTCTCTTAAAAGCTCTGTAAGCTTCACTCTGTACTTTATACTGTGAGGCAAGTTTTCCAGAAATTAGAGTTCTATTTCAGATCTTGTCATACTCTTAAATTTTGCTCAGTGCTTCCATATTGTATCTCGACAGTATTTTCCCCTTATTTATAACTCCTATTATCTATTTATTTTTTTACTCAAAGACATTGTCAAACATTCTTGCTGTATCAGTCATGATGCTACATCAGTCACTCTCACTTGAAGTCCATTTGAAATCCTGTGTTTGCAGAGATTCAATCCACATCCCTTAAAAATAGCCAACATCCTCTGTTCTGGAACTAGAGTTCCGTATTTTATGCATGTACATAGCCGGTTGTAGCTGGAAGTGTTCAGAAACCATGCAGATGAGGCCGTCAGAGATACAGCTTAGTGGTGGTCTTAGCAGTCCTGAGGTAATGGTTGGACTTGATCTTAAAAGTCTTTCCCAACCTAGTTGATTCTATGATTCTGTCAGCTGGGTCTGTATTAACAGTCCTTGACAACTCCTGTCTGACAAGCTTCAGTACCTGTCCAGCTTCTTGGCAAAGGAATTTGATTGAATGGTGATGTGTAATCAGCTGGCTTTTAATCCATTCAGTAAAAGTCATATTAATTCTGCATATTGCTAACTTCAATGCATCATGTTTGTGAATTTGAAGTTTTACAAAGTTACTATGCCAAATACACACTGTAAACTTTGACAGCGCTTTCTTAAGAAAAAACAAACAGGCTGCATTGACACAGGTCAGAACTGTCCATGTACCCTGTTCTAAAAAGATCTCATTTCTGACATCTTTTCACTCAAATTCAAAAGAAAACAAAATCCTGCCTCTACCTTGCACCTAACATCTGTTTCCTTCTTACACTCAGCCTAGTTAGGCTACCTGTAGCCTAAAATCACACTACAGCTCACTTACATGGACAGAAAAAATCCTCAAGTTAACTTCAGGATCATTACACTTCTTGACACCCATTTTATGCCTAAAAACAATTTATACTGAAGTTCTTATTCTCTGCCTATTTTTAAACAATGCTTTTGTGGTTTTTTTTCTTTTTTTTCTTTTTTTTTTTTTTAGAGGGTCCAAACCAGAAGTAATTTTTAGATGCTGGATTGCAAGAGAGAATGACATATTTCCCTATTGCACTCAGAACTGATTCTGCAAGCCTGAGCACTCTCTTGAGGCTATAAAACCTAATAAAAGTCACTGCATCAAACTAAAGTGCCTCAGAGATCTACATTTAAAAATAGAAGTATTATTTTATTGTGCAATCAAACTGAGATACTGCAAACCTCCCATGTAAAAAGATGAGTGACACTGTTTAGCATTTTCCCAGAAATTGCATCAAAACCAGATGCAATAAACATGCACATACTTACTGTCTGCATTTTGGGAGCACAAGCTCGACTGACTTTACAAAGAAGCTTCTGCACATCATAGTAGCTCTGTCCTGTCACTTTCATTAGCTCCAAGAAGGAAAGACATAAAAAGTCCTGAAAAATGACCAAACAGATCAGAGACCACAACCTAGAAATCAAGACTGAGGACTAAACTGATGCAATATACACAACTAGATGGTAAACCCATGGAATGTATACTGTGCTATGTCATACACTATTATGCTATACCTCTCCTAACTTTCTCTGGTATCAGTATGTTAAAAGAAATTGCATTTATATTTTAAATAATATGGAGTCAAAGGACCAAACATTCAAGAGCTGTGTAATAAAATTGCAATAGCACCCTTTTTGCCCACAGAAGTCTCTATCTACCTAAACATAACATTCAATATACAGCATGTGTTCTAGATTGCAGTCCTAGGCCTAGATCCTGCATCTGTGATGCATACTACTGAAATATATATGGCCTCTTGGCTTTGTTTAGGTGAGTGCATTCGTAAGAGCAACTTCAGAACGTACTGCTGAATCAACCCATAACTGACAGTGTAACTTCACAGCACATTCACACACTAGGTTGTACAGTATATATGTGTTTTGTGAAGTGCTCACAAATTTATGTCCTACCCTGCACAAGTAGTAGCTGCACACCCCTGCTAAAATAAAGCAACTCTAGGCTCTTTAGAAGTGAAGGTAGTAAATACATAGAAGCTTAAATGTTTTAGTTGGACATCTATCATTTTAAAGCTGTATTTTCACAAGGCAGCAAGCCAGATGGAGTGTGCAATGCCCCTATTTTATAGAAAGTAAAGCTCCCTATAAATTAAACCTCAAAAAAGTAAACAGTACATGCATTAAAACGCACACAGAAATAAGGACCAAACCTGGACAAACAAATAACCAACCCCTCCGAAATCTCCACCCCACAAGTATAAAATAACCCTTTCACCTGACAGGTAGTGATCTGATGGCGACTCAGCCTTTCACACAGCTCCTGAGGCAACCTTGCTCTTCTGAGTTTCTTAGCAGCCATGATATCCAATCTACAAGGCAAACAAAACGAAAGTTTGAAAGATGCTTAGAATATGATTATGTGGACCATTACACCCACTCCTGCTAAAGAACAGGAAAGTTGGCACACTTGCATGTGTGTGTATATAGGTGTTCATGTAAAAACTAATGTGATACATGTAAGTCTATGTTACATTATATTATCACTCTGAAAGCAGTTATGTTAAATTATATTCCCTCATATTTGACCACGTGTGAGATCATGCCAGTAGAGTCAGCAGTGTTTACAGGACAGGTGGTGCTGGGACATAAGAAAGCTGGAATTTACTCGGTGGTAAACTGAATAAGAACTCCTCCTGCTATACTGCACTGGAAAGAAATAAGGCTCTCTTTGGACGCCTAAACACAAATAATAACTACAGTAAGTACTTGGCCATATAACATACACTGCTAGAACACAACACTCTGTTCTGGTGACCCAAAATTAGTGACAGATCTTAAAAGAACAGGAAGAACCTGGAAAGGAGACAGCAGAAAGACTGAAGGGCTGGAAACATACTTCAGCATGACTCAACATGGTCAAACTAGTCAAACACATACCATTCTATGTGACAATTTATGAAACAAACACAGTTAACAAAGAGTTCTTTATTTTAGCCAACAGTGTAAAAGAAACCAAAAGCCAAAGATAAGCATACAACAAGAACTACAATGTAAATATTATTTTAAAATTGAATAAAAGTACCACTAATCCAAGGCAGCATCAACTGCAGAATATTCACACACTTAAAATCATCGAATGGTTTGGGTTGGAAAGGACCTTAAGATCATCTAGTTCCAACCCCCCTGCCACGGGCAGGGACACCTTGCGCTAGACCATGTCACCCAAGACTCCACCCAATCTGGCCTCAAACACCACCAGGGTGTTAAATTGTATTTATTGAGAGTCCTGCTTAAAGCATACCTGATTATTTCAGGTAAGCCGGAAGACTATTTTACACAGCAGATAATATTGCACTGCCACTAAGAATCCCCCTCCCCTTAGCCCTCAGCCATTTGCATTGGTCCCTGTTTTTCCTTATTAATTCCACACTACTGAACAAATGTCCACAGGACATTATTCAGCTCAGTACAACCTAGAGCACACGCTTTCCTAACCTGTATGTTCAAGCATATAAGACTGTTTCATATGTATTACTTAGGCAATATTCCTGATATTTAATTAGCCCTAAGCTTAGGGAAAACAAAAAGGCTTTTAAATAATGCCAAATTGCTACAACTTTTGCAGATGCACAGGCCTCACATCTTCACAAGATGATAACTTCATTGTGCCCTCACAAAATCCTCTATAGACAGGAGGAAAATCGAAGTCTGGAGAGTTACGTATCCTTCGAGTTGCCAGCTGCATTAACAACCACACAATCTGCACACTACTTCGCACACGTTGGTGATTCCTGGTTTTGCACATACACCACACACCGGTGCGGCACAAGCTCTGTTAACTGACTGAGGCGATCACAGCGCTTCCCCAGGAGCACTACCCATACCTCCGGCGGCCCCGAGACCGGCGGGTAGACAAGGACACCCGTGAGGGGGTAAAATACATCTATACTGGCACGGACTTACACAAAGTGCCGCAGGGGAACTTGGCATTAGCACTTCACCTGGAAGGAGAAAACGAACTTATGACCCCAACTCTTGAAGGCGAGCACCGGCGGACCCCCTCCCACAGCGCAGCCCAGGGGGCTCAGGCGGTCGCGTGCCCCATCACTGCGGGACCCGGAGCTGCCTGCGCAGCCAGCACTCCGGCCCGGCCACAGCAGCGCCGCGGGCACCTGAAGCCCCGCTCCCGCCGCGGCTGACGGGGTCTCCGCGGAGCAGGGCCGAGCCGGGAGGGGCACCGCCTACCTCGGACCTTTCAAACGTTCCCGGCGGCGCGCGCGAGGGGGGCGGAACCACGGGCAAGACCCTCACTCGCGATTGGCTCTTCCCACCAATCCCGCCGCACCCACGAGTGCCGGTGGCGCGCAGGGCATGCCGGGAGCAGTGCCTCCCGGGGTTGGGAGGGCGGGAGCGCGCGAGCGCGTGTTCCCCCGTCCCCGCCCCTCCGCGGCCTGTGGTGGCCGTCTGCGCGCCAGGGAGGTTCTAGATGTAAAGCGCTTACCAAACTGGAAAGGGTTCGGCGTGGAGAGTGCTATGCACACGTTCTTTTGTCGTAAAGAGTATTGGAATGCTGATTCTTCGAGTTGAGGGCTTACAGACATCTGGCCTGCAGTCAGGTGTGGGAGAAATGCCTTCTGACTGATATCCTTGTAGTGTGAATGTGACAGAGCATCAGCCAACAAACGTGACTGACAAGACTTTACTAATGTCTGCAGGATGAGTTTACCAAGTCACTCTACCTTATACTAGAAAGCACCAGTTACTGTATGTATGTTGTCTGCATGATCCTTACAGTTCCAGAAATTAACCTAACTGAAGGAAATAATGGACCAGTATTACCTGGGACGTTTACTCAAGGCCCGTGCATTAACAACCAGAAGGCTGTAGTTTTGTCTGTACTGAAAAAGAAATGTTACACTGAAGCTGTAAAATACGGAACACTTCAGCCACTTTTCCAAATGTAGCAAGGAGCTGACTATCATGAAATGCCCAACAACCGTAGTATCAAAAACGTTCAGTGGAATTACTGTTTCCTTCATACGCTGAAGTGAAGGAGCTTACGTGCCCAAAGAAGAACAGAGGGCTTAGGAAGGAGTACGCAGCCCACACAAAAGCAACTCGGAGCTTTACTGGCTGGCTAGCTGAACAGGGAGAGAAGAGAGAAATGGAGGAAGAGCTCCTCCTAGGGTAGTTGGCGTTTAAAAGTTCCCTTGAAAAAACGTAAGTCACAACTGAGAAAAGCTGTCTAAGGAAAAGCAAAGGATGCCTGTTGCTGTGGGTTAGTTTCAGTGAAAACAGGAATGCATGACAATAGTATAACTGTCACAGACCACTACTTTCTGCTTGGTACATGGGTAGCAGTAGCCCTCCCTGCCTTCCAACCAGAGCTGCAGGAAAAAGTAACATTGCCATGCTGACTTTTGTCCCTCCTGCAAATGAGCAGGGCTTCCTCTTCACCTCCAAGCCAACAGGCTTCCTTCCCATCTTCTACAGAAACAGAATACCTGTATTAAACCAGAGAACTGTTTTGGGGTTTTGTTTAGCAAGCAAAGCAGATCTTACCAACCAAGTCATGCAGAAGATTTGAGATCAAAACCAATATTCCCTGGTGCCTCTCCTGCAAGATCTATGCATTCTGAATGGAGCCATGACTGTTCTGCTGTCTACTTCTCAGATATGCAGATATCCCTTTAAACCTACTGACAAATAATCATGCACCATCTTCTCTGTGTAACTTGAGAAGATTACTGTTATATATCCAAAGGATAATCAGGGAAGCATTCACATATGCTTAGGCACCTTCAGTGTTTGCAAGCCGCAACACAGAAGGCAGCTCCACAGCTTCTGTATGTTTGCCCAGGACAGTAGTCACTAGGGAATCAGGACTCTCTGCAAACAGCTCTGCTCTGTGACCTCGGTCAAGCCCTGTAATGATAGGGTATCTACTTTCCTTCTCAGTTTTGGTTTTACCTGTTTAGGCTGTAAACAGAGTAAGTAGCACTGACCCAATAGACTTACGTGTCAGGCATAATGCAGCAGAGAGCTGCTCTGGTCTAAGCTTTTAGCCAGCCCTGGAACTTTAAATAAGAAGAGATTAATAAAGCTAAGAGATGATTATAAGAACTGAGCTTCACCACATTAATGTAAGAAGGTCCTTTAAACCAGCAACACTGGAGCAAGACTTACAGAAAGGCAAAGCATAACAGCAACAAAGTCTCACAGAAGCAGAGTGCTCTCACATCAGGCACACCAATTAGAATAAAAAGGGGAATGGTAATTACCTTGCTAAGGGGCAAGCCAAAAGGCATAGTCTGATTTGAAGGGCACAGAATGAAATACTTATCAGTTCTGGTTCAAATAAATATTCAGCAGTTAAGTAATTCTGCAAGCCTCCAGAACTGAAAAGATAATGGCAATTTTTTTCCTTTCTGGAACAGAATCCACAGAAAAGTTTCTTCCTCAAACCCAAGACAGCCTTTTGTGAGCATTTTAGATAATAGTTTCGCATTCTGGAACATTTCAGATCATTCACTTAATTACTAAAACAGCATTAGCTCACTGATACTGACTGCAGTCCTCGGGTTTATTACTATTTACCAACCATTAATTCTTGCCTTAAAATTAGCAGTGTTACCCAACCTCTGTGAAAGGAAAGTGACTCCCCAAAAGAGTTTAATCTATGAGAATACAGCAACAACTCTGACTCACAAGTGTAATCCAGATATTCAGAGCAGTTCCCCACCTTATGCTTGCTGACTAATGTCTAATTAGTCAAATATTTTCTTGCTCCATTGGGTTATCTACTTGATGCCTACCACATTCTTAGAAAAAACCCCACAACTGAACACCCATGTGCTTCCAAGACTAGAAAGCAATTATAGACCAGCCCTTGCTTTTCTGGGATTAGGGTCCTGATGGTTCCTCAATAACAGCACACAAACAAACCTCCAATGAATTATTCTCTCTGTTGCTGTCTCCCCAAAGGAGATGCAGATTTACTTCCAAAAAAAGGCAAATTAAAGGATCTCACAGGGAGAACTGCACCCTGGTTAAAAATGCATTATTTTCCACACTGCTCATACCAGCACAGCTTTAGCAAAGCTACTTCACTTGAGACTTTCTCAGCTGCATCTGCTCCAGGGCTGGGTAGAGGGAAGGGAAACCAGTTTTCTGTTGTTTCTACAAGCTGCTGAGCACAACCTCACTATTATTATTGGCTATAATAAACAGATCAAGAAAAACAGATCTGTGAAAAAGTAGCTCATCTTCTCATTCTGACTGATTCTCCCCCTCCCTCAGTCCTCTGAACTGTCTGTGGATCAAATAAATGGTTCTCCCCAGGCAGTTAACCTTTTTCCTCCAGCTCAGGAAGGATTAAGCCAAATTATAATGAATCCTCCTCAGGTATTAGTGAGGACCTGTGTAACCACACACATTTACAACCAGGAAAAAGCAGCTTTTTTCTCAGGACAGATAGAAGGCATTTCTCTGTTTTCTACATCTTCACACATGCCACTGTGGATTCAGAATTACCCATCACCCCCCAAAACATTTCAGCAGTGTAGAGTTTTTGAAAGAGAGCATCTGGACCTCCTTCACTTTTTACAGAAAAGCAGACTAGCCACCTTCGCTGCTATTACAGGACAGACCCACCTGCACATTACAGCTTTGTCAAATTCAGCTGTATTTGCTTTCTGCCCAAACTACAGCAAACAAAATGAAAGACCTGAGGGATTATTCCACTTTTAGCCTGTACTCATCTAAGCAGATTACCCTCCAAGATCAGCTTGCTACTTCATTTAGCTTTTTCTGGTTAAAGGGACAGCAGGAATCATTCAAGTCTTTGGCCTTGTCATATTTCCATGTTACGTTTCTGTTAGATGAGAAGGCCATGAACTGATAGAATGGCAGCATAATAGATGTGGAGTTGTTGGTACCAGAGCAGATCTTTACCTGTACCTGCTACACCAAATTTACCCTACATAAAAACCCCTTCACCTCCTCCTGCCTTTTGCCTGGGCCCTACCAACAACCGGGTTTTACTGCCTAGTCTTGAATTTGTTTACTGAGGTGCTGGGGTTGTCCCAGTCATGATGTCTGCAATCACTAGATCTTGCCATTCCTGCCACAAATTTTCCTGCAGCTTTCCATGGGATGCTGAGGTAAACCAAGAAATGACAAATATCAGAGCAGTAGGCTTTTAGTAGCGTTGCACAAAGCAGATAATATCTAACTGAGGTGATACTTAGGTGCCCACTGCAGCTCTTTGTTGCTAAGGCATGGGAAAACTACCATATACCCTGTTACTCAGAAACTTGAGCTATATTTAGACTTCAGTCCCGTGAAGCACATCTGTTTCACTGTGACCAGTGAATAAAACTCAGTGGTTCAGTGGTTCCCCTTTGATCAGCTTGGTTCTCTGGGGACATGTGCATCTAGCTTGTCACCCCGTGATCCATCACAGCAGCCACCCTCTATTGAGAAGCCACAATTAGACTAGAAAAATCCAAGCACCTCACAGTAACCAGCAGAGAAAGTGCATTATGTACCTCTTGTCGTCACACCCAGTCAGACGCCATGAAATTAGTACTGATGGTGCCTAGGTTTAGCAGTCATGGTAGGACATCTGTTGCTTTCAGGTACAGCCCTCGCTCCATCTCAGAGTTCTTCAGTGGAGAAAAGAGACAAGGGGAGCCATTGGATTTTACTGAGAGATGAGCTTTTTTGCTTGGATAACACCAGCAGAGAACGGTAGATCCCAGACCCACTGTACAGTTGCAGGAAATGGGGGTGCCCCTTGAAAAAAGACAGACTCATTCACATACAATGTCAAAAAACCCCAACAAACCCTGATGTTTTTTGTTCATCTCCCCACCTGAGGGGGCATGTTCCAAACCAGTAAAAGTGCCTGGTTTTTTTGAAAAGAAGTCTTCACTTTATTACGTTACAGATTCATCTCTCTGACAACCCAGCAACTGAACTGAGCCCAATAGCTCTTATTTCAAACAACAAACACACAAACCAGCAAACAAACAAAGCCTGGAACATTTCATTCCATCATTTCAGTCTGGAGCCTTTGGCTCTTCTATGCTTTTCATTCTATTTCTTTTTAAAGCGGTGAATGAGATCCCTACGGCTGGAACTACAAAGGAAACTTGCCTCAAATGTCCTCACCATCCTCCCCAGAAGACGTTGCTGAACTGTTTCCAAAGGTGGCTGAGTGGCATGGAAGGGAGAAAAAAACACCAAACCTGGGCAGAGAAAGCAGAGGATGGTCTCCAGGCATGCAGTGTTTGTGCCTTGCAGTTTTCTGCCTGGCCATGAAAGAATGAGACATCTTTGTGCCCTGCAAGCAAATGTTACTCACTCTCACACACCACCTACAAGGAACTTCACAGTCTCAAGCAAAATCAAGCCAGAGCCCCAGAGCCCCATGTGTTAGTAGTGCTGGCTAACATGCAAAAAGTCTTAGTGGATAATTATAGAAGAATTTACCACAGAGGAAAGAAGACATCAGATTAATTCTGTGGTGATTATTTTTTACCTTGAAGCATAGTGCTTCTTACCCATTTTACTGGGATGAGCACACAGCAATAATATATTCAAATATCACTCCAGAACTTCTTTACCACAAACTGAATTCCTATTGAGAGTATTCATGCAAGCATGTTTGCCATTCACTGTTTGCGCATGATGCCATAGCTATGATCACATTATCCTCACATTGACTACCCATGACAAATTCATTTTACAGAGTCATAGCTATTTTTTAAATCGTCACAGCAAATTATAATAAATGAACTAAGCAGCAAATTAAGCCTGTGCTTAATTGAAGTAAAATAGAACATTTGTACAGTAAGAAGCTGTATGCATGATTAGCCATTTAGCTGAATCAGGGTCCTATTGATTGTCTGACAACTGAACTTTTGTTTCAGTGGTCTTTAACATGTAGATTTGTAAATCTTCAGTAAGCATCGCAGTTCAATCCAAACCAATTCAATCCAGTCATTGAAGGCATATTTTCCCAAACCTCAGGAGTTTTTACACTCAAGAGTCATGAAACAAGCCACTCTCAGCCTTGCAAAATAAAGTGCACCATAAATAAAGGCGCCTCTGAGCTCACAGAAGAAAAAAACACTCTGTATTCATCACTGACTTTCATCATAGGTATGCTGTCATGGCATCAGAGGGGAAACGTGTTTCCTGGGCTATGTGACTCCACTGCCTTACTGTAACAAAGGTTTCACATTCAGCTTCCACTGGGAGCTGCATGTATCCATCACCTCTCAGCAGGGACTCACCAACTCATATATGAAGGCCAAATGGTTTTTAAAAGTCTCTGACTTGAGCTGGCTTGATTTTAGGGCTTACAGCTTGAAACACTTTTAGGCCCAGGGAATGCACAGCAGCCATACTTTTAACAGGAGCCATCTGAAGAAAATCGGGATAGAGATGACTCAGACTGGTAAAACTTGAGTCACTCTTAAATCTGTGGTCACCTTCAAATATCTAGGCTTGAATGATAAGATCGGGAATTTAGACAAGTCATCAGGGCTGGGAAGTGAGAGCTTGAGACTCCTTTGTCTTAACTGTCAATGTTGGTTTTAAAACAAATACTCTTTAAAAATACCACGTGAATTTCTTCTTAGGTTGATGAGGATCCAGAATGAGGTCAGTGAAATTAATAAAGTTACACAAAGCAAGACTAAGAAAATAATCGGGGTTTTGGGTACTAAAAATACGGATCATAAACACGCAGGTTTGGCTTTTTCTTTTTCTCTGCCTTTAATCTGACAGAGAAAAAAAAGAAGCTGAGAATATGAATGAATGTCAGATGTGAAGAAAATCTTTGAGCTTTCAATTTCCTATTGTAAACCAGAATAGTAAAAAAGCAGCAGAGGCCAGGAATGAGATACAGAGAAAAAAAAAAGTAGCATGCACATTCTTTATTCCAGGGATAACAGTCTCAGTCTGCTGTGTTTGAAAAGAGACGCTGGGAGAGAAAAGCCAGAAATAGCAGAAGGTTTTACAGGGCAAGGGAGGAACACTGTTATTTGTACTAGATCTACACACGGTACCGTTTGAGGTTTTGTAGGTGTAATTCTGAGAGCCTAGGCATCTGTACCTCATGCTGCAGTTTCTTACCTAGACCACAGAGTGAGGGCACATGCGCTGCTTTGTCATCTGAGAGGAATCAGAAGACAAAGAGCAATTCTGGAGCCACCCCAGAAGCCAAGACCTCTCTCTCCTTCCCAGAGAGCCAGAGAAGGGCAGATGTTTGCTTTCTGTTGGATTAAGCTTTTGGCTGGAGATTAAGCTTTGTTGTGGGCTGCTGATCTTAGTTGGATAGCTTTCCTTCATATCTGCCAAAATGCCTAGAGTAACACATGGGCTCTTTTCATGCAGTCTGTCAACAACCAAAGTCAACACATAACATCAAAACTATGTATTTTAAAAGAAATGGAAAAAATAGCTTGGGATGGGCATGAATTGCCTCAGTCTCTCCTTCCCACTGCTAACTATCCTTGCTTACCAGTGCCTCAGTTTCTCCTTCTGCCTGTTCAAAACATGGAGAAAAAAGGAAATTGTTGCCACCACTGCAGCCACAAAACTGTAGATATTGAAGGAAGCCAGGAAGAGCAAGACATTGTTCCAAGGCAGGAGGACTGATGAGTAAAATGAAATATATTATCACATTGCTTCTGAATAACTGTGCTCCAGGTGTACCCCTCAGAAACTAATCTTCTCCCAAACCTGAAAAGGTTAGATATAGATCCAAACATCACGGCCAAGCGTGGTGTTTCCATCTGATTTGCCAACTGGGGAAGCTCAGAGAATTACGACAGACTCCCCTATTCCTCTAGGAGATATGATAAGGATGTCCTCACCCCCAGTCCTCCAAGGCTCGCTACTGCAGCGCTGCTGATCCCTAGCAAGAGCATGGGCTAGGTGCCAGGAAAGCACATTCCGACAGGCATTCTGAACCATCCCGTGTTCATTGTCAATTCTGCTACATCCCCTGCAAGGAAACTAAGGCACATGGCAGCTGTTTGCAGGGTAAAGAGAGAAATTAGGGCTATTTGTGATGTCCATTTAAGGGCTCTTTAATATATATTCAGCCTCTTTTGTGGTCACTGTTTTATCCAACCATAGTTTCAACGTTCCACCGCACAAATGCTTCCTGACATTTACCATTTCTGGCACCATTAAACTCCATGCATGACAGTGGAGGAACATGGTGGGTTAGCTCATGTTTGAAGGCCAGCCACACTGCAAAGATGAACCGATGCCCCATGTTGTTCTACAGGCTTTGGAGAGTACCTGCTAAGACCATCTCCTTTCCCTTGTGCAGATTGTAGCACTTGAGGTAAATCCTCGTTTCCTTGGTTAAATTTTGCTCGTCCCTTAGGAAAACATTCAAAGCAGCTTTGTCTGATACAGGATTTAGTAAGAAGCGAATTGTGTATTCCCCTTGGTTCTCATCCAGTGCTGTTACTTATTTCAGCATCCAATGTATCACTGCGGCTGTGAGCTCGCACCCTGGAGTGTCTGTGTCTGTACTTGAATTTTACTGATAGCTACTGATATTCTCAGGGCTGGGTTTGAGAGGGGCTGGTGTCAAGGTTTGGTTTCCTAGGTCTTGTGGAATTGGAAATTCCCATTCTAGGTGTGCTTGCTTAGCCTTAATCCTTCAATATGCAAAGCAGATAAATTAATGGTCGTGGATGATCAGGAGTAGGAGGACACAGCTTCTTTGTAAAGCCTCATTAAAACTTAGATAATCTCTGCCTTGCCAGTGTGTACAGCGGGGATCCTGTGAGAGCCTTTGCATCTTTGGACATAACTGTCTCCCTTGCAAGGTCTTCTGTGCTGGCCAGTCGATGATTGCCCTGGCCAAGCTATCTGCATTCCAAAAACATCACACTGTTACAAAGGGTCCATTACAGAGGCAGACAGTCTTCCCCTGCATGAATAACCTTCCTACAGCCCAATAACTATGTGCTGCTCCTCTGCTCAGGCTCAGTCCTGATATCCGGGCTACAAGGTGTTGCAGCGCTGGGGGCTATTTGATCAACTGCTATTATGAAAATAAAAGCTACCTCTGACAGAGCCGTACGTAAAATCTCTCTTGGGAGCAGCATTTCCTGCTGACTCCATACAGAAGACTTGGCAGAATGCCCTGTGCTTTACAGGTATACTTTGCTGGAAACAGAAAAATCCTCCTGCAAGGCCACAGAGCCAGCCCCCTACAGCCCTTGACCCTGAATATGCAATCTCCCTGGAGACCTGATGCACGAAGAAATATAATCTTCTTGAAGCATCTGCTGTCTGCGTTGTGTTAAAATATGACTGAGATGCAACCGTCAGATCTCCAGCTCACTCATTGCAGAATCCTTTATAAGGCAATAAAAAACCTCAGCCCATCTGAAAGTAGCTCTTGCACACAAAATGATCTCTCTATTGCTTTAAGGAGGGTTATTTTACGACGGCTGCAGCCAGAGAGGGTTTTGTGGCATCCAACAGACATTCGCTTGCTTTTGTGTTCTGAGAAAGTAACAGCACACAGCAGATAGGAAACGGAGCCAGGTTTCAGGAGGTCACTGTAACAGCATCACATGCAAATCCTTTGCCCGCTGGGACCTGCGCGGCACATGAGCTGTGCTGGGGAAGCCAGAAGAGCTTCCCTGCTCTGATAGAGCATTCGAAAAGGGGCTTGGGAGGGCTGTCCTCCCACATGGATTATCCTGGCAGATCAGCTTTCCCACTGGGGTGGAAGGGAAGGAGAGGTGTCTGTTATCACAAGGCACACAGAAAAGGGGGTCTGCTGCTTTTTTAACTTCTTTATGCATATTTTCAGCCAGTTGAAGGATTTGGTCTCTGCTCTGAAGACATAGGTGCTGGGAGCAGGAAGAAGTGAGACCAAATGCAGAACTATGAAAGAAGGAGCACTGATGTGGCATGTCAGCGATACTCTGATCTGCTGTTTTTTCAGTTACCTGCATTTTTTTCCAACACTGGAAACTCACCTCTTTGACATCTATCTGTCCCCTTGCTCTCGGTTCCCCTTCCTCCACTTCTCCCTTTAATGCTGGTGTCCTCATTTCCCCTTCTGTACATATGACCCTTTCACTATGCAGGGATTCGTACCTCACTCATAAATATGTGAAACAGATACGCAGATGATTTAATTTGCTGGGTTTTTTAGGGCCAGTGAGAGAGACTGGCGTGGGGAGAAGGGTATATTCTAGCAGGTCAACTGAAGAAAACATCTTGCGTACAGGATGTGTAATGGGAAACAGGCATGTGGAACACCAGCACCAAACTGGCAGGGAGACCTCAGGGCGTGGGGACAAAGTGGTAAGACATAAAGGCCAGGCAAATAGGGAAGGTCAGAAATGCTTATGGGTCTACCAGGAAGAACAGACGAGTGGGGAATATGGGAAGCAAAAGGGTAGCAGAAATATGCTCTGGCTATGGGCGTTTTGAGTTGCTGGTAACTCATTTGGGAAGAGGTGCCAGAGAAGACAAGAAAAATGCAGGTGTAGGGATATGGTGGCAAGCTAGGAGGGAGGCAGAGGTTCTGAGACGTGCATTGGAGATGGCAGTAAAAGCTGTGTAACTGGATGGGGACACCCAGATAGGGGACACAGCTGACCTGAGCAGAGATTCCGGTGGAGGAGGAGAGACAACAGAGAGGCTGTGAGAAGGTGACAATGAAAAGCTGGAAATGACAGTGCTGTGGAGTCCCAAACCAAGGAAAAGTTGTCAAGTGGCAAGGATTAAGTCATCAGCTCCAAACCAGGAAATTGAGATAAACACCAAAGCCCTAACACACAGTAAGACCTTGCCAGGAGGCAGTTGGTGAGGCAGAAAGGAAGAACAGGATTGGGGTGATGAAAGATAAAGCAAAGAAATAGTGTTTAATGGACCATATATGGCAGTAGTGAAGGACAGGCTTCTACTGACTTTACAGGCAGATACAAGGTCATGGGCAGACTAGCTGGGACACAGTGTAGTGGCAACAGCACTTTCATCATCATGCTTGTTTCATGGCTGGCTCTTGCCCAGACACCAGTGGCCAGGATAACTGTAGCCTATGCTGGTGTTTGGAGATGCTCATGCTGCTTTCAGCAGTCACACAGCACAAAGCCCTGCCATAAGCACTCTATGGGGACCATGCTGTGCTCACTGCAAGATCAAAGGGCAACTGTGTCTTGTCATCACATTTATCAACCAAAATACAATTGCTGTGCTAACTCCAACCAGCCCCTGCTGAGGAGCCAGGTGATTGTACAATAGTGTTAAAAATCTATTTTGTCAGAACATCCCAGTACCTGGCTAGTGTGGACACTGTGTGTCATCTGCAAGAGGAGTCCAAGGGAACAGGCTTCTCGTGTGCCACGAGCTGTGCCCCCCTCCACTGGCATCACTGGCAAGTTCAGGTCATCAGCAGGGATTTGCCTTCTAGTTTGACACTAGGGGACAAGGCTGGATGGAAAGGGGCAACAGAGGTGCCTCGTGGACATTTTGGCCAAGTTGTTTTATTAGTGGAAGAGGTCTGGGATGTTTCATCCTTAAAAACTTCAAGAGACTTTTATTTAATGGTTACTATGAGATCATAGCCCTTACAGATGATCCTGTTGGGGACAGGTTCCCAACAATGCTACAAAAAAAAAGGTAAGTCCTGGCCTGGAGAATTTGCAACATGACTGAGATTAGAGATGGCAAGATAGGTACCAATGGCCAACAGATGGAGCAGCATCAGAACAGAAGGACACCTGGGATCAGCACAGCAGCCTGGCTGGGAGGGAATAGTTTTGGTTGATGCCTTAGCTGGGGAAGAGGAGTGGATGGGTCTGACTCAGGCTGGGCATACACTGCTCTCATTAGCAGTAAGAAAGTGCACACAGAGGGGAAGACAAACCCTAGCAAATACATCAGAAAGTCCCCAGGGTAAAAACTCCACTTTTTATTGAGCAGAACAGTATGGCCTTAGACATTAATTTGATGTTAAAACCTTATGTAAAACATGTTTGAAAATGATGGACCTAACCCCCCTCTATGAGCTGAGTGCTTATCAGTAAGAGGCTTTAACCCTCTCCCAGATCAAACATGCCTTCCTGTGTACCAAAGCAAGCAGACACACAACTTGCAAGGTCAAGAGCAGCCAGCTCAGATCTTAACCTGCTTCAGGTGTATGCAGAGCTTTGTTTTGGATCTTCTCTGGATCTCATAGTCTCAGGAAAGTGGCAGTGAGTGGGCCCGGACTGCTGTTGGCAGCTCAGCTGGTGGTGGCTCTTCTTTGCCAGTAGAAGTTACGATGCAGTCAGTGGTGCAGCATGGAGCCCATCAGCTATGATTATGGATCTAAATACGCACACTCACTATGTGTATATGCCTTTATATGAAGGATCAGTTGAAATTATGTATTATTCCACATACACTGAAACTCAAAGACTGACCGGAGCAGCTTTTTTGCTGATTTTAGCCCTGAAAGCCTATTATGTACCATTGTGGGGATGTTACATCAGAGGCACTGAACAATAATTGTGAATTTGCTGCTATACTTGTGCCTGAAGGCAAGCATGTCAGATATTTTCTGCCTTCCAAAGCACTGACAACTGCAGCTGTTGTGGGCCTTAATGGAAACTACAGCCTCTTAGCAATCAGCATATTTGTGTTTGACTGCTAAAGGTGGGGTGCAGAGAGAAGACTTAGGGTACCTGTGATTGCAGCATGGACTTGCAGTGGGGGTAAGGAACAGAAAGGGGCAGGTTACCAAAGGAGCTGATGGAGAAATGGGAGCAATAGGAAGAGCTGTGGTATCAGATGAGCTGTCTGACAACAGAAACAGCAGCATAGATAAGCTCTGCAGTAACTGCAACAACACAAGCTGATAGAGCAGATGGTCACCTCAGTTTAGCCTCTAACATGGCTTGTTGCCCCTAGCAATGTCTACCCAAAAGTGTTCTACTGATGGAGATGGGATTATGTAGCAAATAGAGGGATATCAGTCTTATTCTGTACAAGATAAAACTGTGTTGCCTATCAGCTCTGATAGTCCCTTCATGTGTAGGCTTTGACTTGGGCAGACAGAGTGATGTGATGATATACAAAACCATTTCTGGGGTAGATTTAGATGGTGGAAACCAGGTAGCACTTTCCCGGGTCCTCAGTTTTCTTGGAACTTTATTAACTCACTCCTCAAATCTGGAAGTTGGTGAATGGGTAAAATGTTAAACTCTCATTCCCAGTCCTGAAATGACCCTCTGGGAGCTGCCATGACATTTTCATCAGCTCCTGATCGATGCTATTTGGGGCTAATCCTGACCTACTTCAAGGCCTGAAGTGAAAATTATATCACTAGTTTGGGAAAAACACTTAGAGATCCTTCGGTGAAAACTGTAAAGGGAAGGCAAATACTGTTATTCTCATCCCCAGAATACTAGGTATAGAACCATACTGAAGTAGCAATACAGATACATTGCAAAGGGGATTAACCAGAAAGGAAAGGGAAATTTCTGCACTGGAAAGTGTCCTATGTTTGAAAGGCCAGAGATCTAGAGCACTATGCATATCTCAGCTCACGTATTTAATAAATATTGTCTCGACTGCATATGTTTACTTATTTTTATTAAAGAGCAAATTGCTTCTATTTCTTTCTCCTTCTTCATGAGAGTGTCAAAGCAGGACAGCATGCCACACAACAGTGTAAACAAACAGCATGAAAAAGCCCACCAGATACTTAGGGGTCTTTAGCTCCTAAATTGACTAAAGCATAAATACAAACTGACGTCAAGCGTTTGGGATTACCGTTTAAAACTCGCTATTTTCTGAGGTACTGTGAGGCCATTCACATCAGAAAATCCAGTGGCTACAAAAGGAGAGGTGAACCTCTCAGGCTCCAGTGTGAGGTGTCCAGGAAATGGTCTGCTTCCCTTAGAAAAAAACCTGCCAGTTTGTTTAGACCTACGAGAAGTCCCAAATACAGAGAACATGGAAAAGCTGCTTCCAAGCTGTCCAGCCCTTGAAGATTTGGGAATGTAGATGTCCCCACCAGTCCTCTCTGCCACCGTTACCAACAGGGCTTGTGTTACCTCCTGCAGTCATCACAGCCCTTGCATGATGGAAGCTCATTCTGGCTGTGGCACTGGAGCTGCACGTGCAGTGCAGTCTGCAGTTGTGTGATGGTAGGGACCTGCTCCAAGGCTGTGACAAGTCACCTTCCACATTTGGTCTCTAGGGTCTCAGTTAAGTAGCTGAAACTTTAAACAAGATGTTCTCAAGTAAAATTATAAGTAGTCATGAAGCTTATATGGGATCTCAGTCTTCTCCCTCTTAAGCATGACAAACATTTTCCACTGGAACCCATGCAATTAAGAGAACATTTTATAATGCAAAATGCATTCCTGAGTAGGCGTTTGTACTGTTCAGGTCCTGAAGTGGTATAGCCACTTGTGGGACAAGGTATTCTGCTTCTGAGCATAATTAACTTAGCAGGATGGAGCATAGAACTATATGGCTTTTAGTATCTATACTGCTTAATAAGCAATAGCTTGCTTATCTCTAGGTATATTTTTCCACTAAGACATAGGTCAGGAATCTCCTACAGGAAAAGAGGGCTAGGGATTTTAAACACCCCTGCTACTTCAGAGTAAGTTTAGGCAATTGTACTTTGGGGCAGTCAGACAACATTTGCATTGCTGCAAGGTAGTAAAGACCCTGGTAGAAAAGCATAGCTTTGTATTTGAAGTGGTGCCTTTGGACTCAAACTAACCAGTACATCCCCAGCCCTCCCTACCACTTCTGTCAAGACAACACTTTTTCCCTTGGCATCTGTGCCAGCTGCCCAGAGACCAAAAGCAGAGCAGGTACTGTGGGCACCTCCTGCTTCTGTACCCTCCCTCCTGTTCACAAAGCAGTGAACCAAGTGGCAAACCCTTCAAGGAACAAACCCCTGCCATCCCAGAAGAAATAAGCCATTCCAAATGGTACAAATTTGCAGCCATGCCTGTGGATGACTTGCCTGTAATAAGCCTGAAGCCCAGAGCCTTACCAGTCCTTAAAACCAAAGTTCACCTGCCCAAGTGGAGACTGACCTCTGTCAGCTTAAAAGCTTGAGTGGTGCCGAGGTCCCTGGGCAGCAGCAGAGCTTGTCCATTCCCTGGGGTGGGAGGTGGAAGGAAGGGAATGTCCCTTCCCCAGAGGTGGCTCAGGACACTCTGAGAGGAGCAAGGGAAGACAGGTACAAGTGAAGGCCATATGCTGAACAGGCACCATGCTCCTGAGGTCTCACCAGCTCTGTGACCTGGCTGTTCAGGGTCAAAGCAGTGGGGCAAGGGGACGCACGGTGGGAACAGCTTCTGGTTTAGCAGAGACTGCACCAGAAGAGAGATTTCCTTCTACAACAGGGGACAGATTGCAGAGGGATTTGGCAGCTGCTGATGTCTAGGAAGGAAGGGGAAGAGAGTAGTCTTCTCACGTGGTTCAGCTGCAGTTTGCAGAGGGAATTGAAGCTAAGAACTCTGGTCTGCAAGCCTCCCCCTTGAATACAGGTTGCATGTATTGAGGGCCCAGGATAAACTAAAACAGAAAACATTTGGTTTCAGTTCACATCTTAGTGGTGGCTCATGTTTTATTCATAGTACAGGAAGGGCAGAAGCTCCCGTGAACGAAGAATTCACTTTTCTTCCTGTGCAGGTTTCAGAAAACCAGTCAGCAGCAGCGCAGTGCTATTGAACTGAGGAGTACTCCAGTCACCCACTTCCTAATTCTCACAGCAGTTAAAGCCCTGCAGTCTTTTTTCACCTTTCACAGTCACAGGACTAGTCAAGCAAAGCTTTGATAGGATTATTCTGTTTTAATTACAAAATGCACTCAGACCAAAGGCGCAATAGTACCTGGTACATGTGTACACATTTCTCTCAATCATAACACCAAAGACCAAGAATGCAGTCTGGTCATGCTGTATATCAACCATTTCCCTCTGGTAAGATCTTTGGAGTATGAACAGACATCACAGTAATGCTTGAACTGCTTCTTGTGCACAGGACACCAGACTCTGTATTTCATCATCTACTTT
This sequence comes from Psittacus erithacus, assembly GCA_009867235.2. Classification (NCBI taxonomy): domain Eukaryota; kingdom Metazoa; phylum Chordata; class Aves; order Psittaciformes; family Psittacidae; genus Psittacus; species Psittacus erithacus. The sequence continues at coordinate 23,495 of WYDI02012539.1, forward strand.
GAGACCCTGTAGGGTGGACCATACAAGAGATAAGCAAGAGAAAGGAAGCAAACTGGAATCTTTGGGTGATCAGAGACCATATCCCACCACCCCCGAGAAAAGAAAAGCAGTGATGGGCCACTCTCCTTGCTGCAGTTAGGACAAGGCAGATAAATCACAAGGGTTTTTTATTGCTGGTGAACTCAAAACAGGCAACTTCAATCTACCGAGGAAGACACACAAACGAACAAATGTTAGGCCTTGTGCGTTTTTTTCTCAATGTAAATGTCTCTACAATGTCAGTCCAGCCCCCAAGCTCTCGCTGAGCTGCCACTGAGACCCTGGTAATGTGCTCTGGGGCACTTCTGTAAGATGTTGTAAGAAGCATCACATGTATTAAAAAGGGAGATTTTGCAGAGAAGACAAAGCTCTGGCTGCAGCTGCATTGCTCAGAAAGGAGAAGTCTGGCTAATGTTGCTGCATTAGGTACATGGCATTATGTATAATTATTTTATTTACGAATTTGCAGGGTCTCTTTCTGTTTCTGGTGTGCAAGCTGCAAGTAAAGTGCACTTCTGGATGTAAATTACCACTCTATGAGGATGCAGGAGCTGGGTGGCACACATCAGACATCAGTGGAAAGCAGACTACAATCGCTGTTACAATGGCACAGGCAATAAGGATAATGGAGTAAGATACCAGATGCTGCTGGAAAACCTCTCCATAGTTTGAGCATGTAAATATTACACCACTGAGCAAAACCAGAGTAATTTAGGAAGTACCTTCTAAAGACACACGACTGTTACCATGCACCAGGTTAGCTTTGTGGACAGCCACTTCTCCTTCCCCAGCCCCAGCTGCAGGAGTCACCAAACCCTGTTGCCAACTCCTTTTAATCATTTAAAGAGTTTTGCAACAGCTAAGGAGAAAGCAGGGATCTTGAGGATGTTTCTACAAAGCTGAGGGTTCCAGATGATGCAGGGGTGGTGTAGCAGGCAGCATGACACCACACTTCAGCTATGCTGTGAGAGGACAACCCAGCTTTATTTAGGCACTGCTTAGCGACCCTGACAGACCCCGGGCCAAAATGGGGAGATCCTAACTCTGACCTGCACCTTGCACTTCTTGGTCTGATGAAGCAGAGCTCACCTACATTGTCCCACGTAGAAATCTCATCTTTTCTTCCCCATTTTTACAGTGCCAGGTGACTATTTTGCTGGGTCTACACACCCAAGACCATCAAAACTCCACCCTGTTCCTCTGATCTTGTAATACTGGTATCACAGCATGGAAAAAAAAAAGCTATTCAGTGTTTGTTCTCTTTTAAATTAATGAACTATAAAAAGAGAACTCTAAATACCCACCTAAGTATTCTGGATGCTTTAGGAGACATTGCATACCCCAGGGCAGATCTAATTAACTCCTTGCTGCCAGTGTTTTTGTATGTCCATTGCCAGCAATGGATGCCATGTGAGAAGGATGGGGTAAGGGGTAAAATAATTTCGCTGTGTGATACAATAGAGGATTAACACTGCCTTCCTAAGAGCAGAACTACCAAACAATTCTCCTCACAGAGACAGGAGTGCTTTTGCCCTCAGAAATGAGTACCCCAGGGCAAGGAGCAGGTTCACAGCAGGGCAGTCCCTACCAGAGACAGGCACCCACACAGAAATAGCCCAGCCATTTCCAATGCAGGAGTGGAATCCTACAACACAATTGCATGTCAAGCCAAACTGATCCCTGCTGCAGCTCTTGCTGACTATGATGAAAGAACACTTCAAATTAATCGGGCCTTGCAGAGCAACTGCAGCAAACCTTCCCCATAAACCAGTTAGGGGCGAGATACATGGGGCAGCTGGAAGCTCTGTGTTTTGTTGCCAATTTCAAAAGCCAGGACTTGCCAGAGCAAATGAATGAACCTGTGGCTACCACTGTCAAGCACCTTACCTGCACCACAGCTTTCCCTGTACTCCTCAAATGGCCCCAACAGGTTAAATTTCAAACCGTCCCTGGTGCAGGTACAATGGAGCCACCACACTCCTTCCTGCTCCACCTCCCTGCTGCTGCTTTTGCACCCTAACTCAACATCTCACTCAGGCAGAGCATGCAGAATTGCTCTTTGGAGAGGATTTTTTTACTTTGGGTGGTGTTTTCTTAATAACAAATCAGGCAGCATGGCACAGCTCTTGCTGCCTCCTATTATTGTCATGACTGCATGGCTGTGGTTATTTAAAGCAGAATTTGGGAAGAAAAAGTAAATCATTTTGATACACTGAGAATACTGGCCGGAATTGAGCAGAATACATCTCTCAGTGCTGAAGGAAGGCAAGAGTCAGTGCCAGAGGCCCACATTCTGGATACCATGCTAGCCACATGAAGGTTTTGACCTTCAAATACAATGGGTTGCAGCCAGACTAAGTCATCGACATCACAGAAACAGGGGAATCCCTGGGAAGGAGACAGAAAACCTCTGTGGCCTCTACAGTCTCTGCAAAGTTTGCACGGTTGAGATGGGAGCTGGAATCTGCAACAGACTCTCAGGCAAGGTCTGCTTTGGGGGGACAGAGGAGATGGGAAGACTTCTGCTATTTCTTGTGCCTTTTGCCAAGATTCAAATTGCACAGATTACAGTAAAATTCACTTGGCAAAAAAGGCCTTTATTAAAAAAAGAAAAAAAAGAAAAAAAAAAGAAAAAAAGAAAAAAATTCTAGTGAGAAATCAGGACTGAGATTTCAAAAAGTACAAGATCTGTATAAATTCAGCAAGATGTCCAGCACCAGATTTTTTCATGGTGCAAGAACCTGGGGAGAGGCTCCCCTCATGAGGGGAACACCATCTACCTCTCCAGCAGACTGCCAGTCTTAGGTTCTTCTCAAGAGCAGATGGATCTTCCTTGTTCCTGCAGCATCTCAGGTCCCACGGGAGGTATTGGTTGCAAGCAAGCACCTGAATATTGCCTAATGGAGTAAGCCAATAACTAACTTAGCTGGCGTGTCCATGCCCATCCACTTAATAGGGTTTTTTTCTTTTTGGATGTATTTCCACAGTAGTATTTCTTTTTCTTCTTTCCTCACATAGAAGTGTAAGCAAAAGGACTGCTTTCATCTGTAATAAGTTAAAATCAGAAATTACCTAACTAACAAGTAACTGATACTGGTCCTTGGAGCTCAAAGAGTAAAATCCATAGAAAATTCATTGGTTCCATTTTTGTCTGGTATATCCCATGCACGCCCCCATTAGAAAAATGGGGTTTATGAATCTTATCATACAGCAAGGAGCAGTACGTCAGAGCCAGAGCTGAGAGTCTGTGGCAGAGGTCTGGGCTCTCTCAGATTGCTAAGTGTGGCTCCGAGTCACTGCTCAATCAGTCTTCACATGGCCGTTGGCCAAGGCAACAGGGACAGTGGGGGCCCCTGGCTCAGCAGTCTCATCAAACCGTAAGCGCAGGGTGTTTCTGATCACCAGCTGCTCCATGATGAAAGAAGCACAAAACCATGGGATGGCATATTCCAGGGTGATCAGGCCCATGAAATCAAAATCAAACTGGGAATAGTCCCATGGGCAGGCATTGAACTGGCGCAGGATGAGGCCGGTGGTAAACTCCCAGAGGTATGTCCAAAGTGTGTAAATGAGACAGCGCACTAAAATGTTACACTTGTCTTTGAGATATAGATACATCTTCTCCACAATGAGGATGGAGGTGCCATATATGAAGAGTGCCCAGACACTGGTAACACCTGGGAACTTCCAGTTAAAGTTGACCACAAACTCCCAGGCAGCTGTGAACATCACCTCACAGAAATAGCCGTGAATGGCATAGAGGTACCATCGGGAGAAAGCAGTCAGGGGTTCTGCTGCAGCCATTCTTGTGACACACCCCAGCAGGCACCCTGAAATAAGAGAGAGAGAAAGAGAGAAAGAGAGAGGGGAGTCAACAAAGATGTCACAAGCCCTTACGACGGCACCACGCACAAACTTGTAATGTCCACAAAGGACAAATCTGAGGAAGAAGTTAATTTTAAATTGATTAATTTCTACCACAGCAAATTTTAAGTCACAGAATCACAGAATAGTTTAGGTTGGAAGGGACCTGAAAGCTCATCCAGCTCCAACCCCCTGCCACAGGCAGGGACACCTCACACTAGACCAGATTGCTCCAAGCTCTCTCTAACCTGGCCTTGAACACTGCCAGGCAGCCACAGCTTCCCTGGACAACCTGCACCAGTGCCTCACCACCCTCACAAGGAAGAATTTCTTCCTAATGTCTAATCTAAATCTACCCTCTTTCGGTTTAAAACCATTCCCCTATCATTACATTGCTCTGCTATTACATGTCCCTGTCAAAAGTCTCTCTTCAGATCTCCTGTAGGCCCCTTTAGGTATTGGAAGACAACAGTCTTATTATATTATGCTATAAGGTCTCTTCTGAGCCTTCTCTTCTCCAGGCTGAACAAGTTCTGGGGAAAGGTGGCACCTTACCAGGCTCCAAGTCTCAGAATGGGCCTGGACAACGTATCCTGCTCTGCCTGAGAAGTGAGATGCAGCTGGTATTGCACTGATGATAAGGTCAGACTCAACACGTACAAGGGCTTTGCCAGGGGTGAGGCTGGCAAAGAACTTACTGGTTGCAAGCCAGTAGAAAAATACAGTCATCTTGAAACTAGATGATCTTAGGGTCCTTTCTAACCCTAACCATTCCATGGTGTCACAAGGAGCACACGTCACCTTTTTGCTCTGCAAGAAAGAGCACTGTCCCCTACTTTTCTGATTCTAATATGGAATAGATTAGGCTAACACACCATTGAAAACCTGAGCCTTTCCAGCTGTCACCTACAGTCTTTATATCCAAAATGTTTACTGTAGTAAAAAGCTGAGCTTTGACATGAGCTACAGAAAGGGAACTAGAGGAGAAAACTTCAGCGGTTTTACACTTTCAGACACCGCACCTTGCACCCATTATTCAGCTGAACTGTTATTTCTTCTGTTGAACTCATGCATTATATGGCTAAGATTTGTAAAATTATTTTCTTATGGTGTCAGACTGCCTGATACCAAGTCAAAAAGTACAAGAGAACCATTGAAATCCATTCAGATTTGGCATCAGGACAGCACAAAGGAGGAGAATAAAAAGGAACAGCTGAGCATAGAGAGAGGTGGTTAGTCATGATAAATAGGAAATGAGAACAAACTCTAATTGTCTCCACAGGAAGTAACTTGGGGAAGAGGTTTTGAAAAGGCACAATTTGCTTATCACTGAACTGTTTCAGCACAATTTGTTTTTTGTATAGATTTAAAGGTCCTAAGCACTGCTCTGCCACGCTACAGTCACTGTCCCAGTCACTGATTTTAAGCATAACTTTACTGAAGCCTTACAGATTTACACCACAAGGTGAATTCGACCTCCTTCATTCTTAGAAAGTTGCTCTTTCAATTTGGGTTTCTCTTGAGTCATCATCAGGCACTATTTAACTTTTTTGCTCTGCACTTGTCAATTCTATGGCACAAAGTGCTAGGAAAGGACTACACTAACTTTATGTGCAGACATTCCAATGCCATCTGGAAAGAGACTGTTCCTGCTCTGCCTTGTGAACGAGTGCCTCTCTGAACAAAGTATTAACATGCAGTATAACTGAAATTCTGATGCAAGGTGAGAGAAATGTTTATAAGGAAAAAGAAACTATAATAATGAACATGCTAATACGCAAAACATCACAGGGGAATATTGATGCTGAAAAGGACAGAGCTGTATCCATGACCTGTTACTCCTCTCTTAAATGGACACCCAAACAATCACAGTCTTGGCAATTCACATGGTATGGGTCCTCAAACAAAGACCCATTTCCTAACAGCACAATTAATTTTACACAGGACACTGAACTATTATCAGTTACTACAGATCAGGTCAACAGCATATTGTGAACTTGTAGGTAAAAGACTAAAGAGTCACCAAGAATTCCCCCATATCTTCTAACAGTTCAGTCCCAAGAGACCCTGCATGACAGCAGTGGAGGTAGCACATGAGAAATATGTAGGGGGTGTATATTCACACTGTCCACAAGAAGCTGATGTGTAAGGAAGGGCACTGCAAACTTTTTCTCTGAGGAGAGCAACAGTTTGTCAATGTAATGCTACATGGTTAGTTTGCCAGCATTGCTGATAAACTTAGAACTTTGAACCCTCATATCATTCCTCCATTCTCACATAATTTCAACAATGTCCTGGTTTCAGCTGGGACAGAGCTAATTTTTTTCCTAGTACCTGGTACAATGTTGTGTTTGGCTTAGTATGAGAGCAATGGTGATAACACACCAATGTTTTAGTTATTACTAAAGTAATGCTTACCCTGATCAAGGATTTTTCACAGTCTCTCATGCTCTGCCAGTGCGGAGGAGCACAAAAAGCCGGGAGGAAGCAGAGACAGGACACCTGACCCAAACTAGCCAAAGAGGCATTCCATACCACAGCACGTCATGCCCAGTATAGAAACTGGGGGAAATTAGCCAGAAAGGGCTGATTGCTGTTTGGGGATGGGCTGGGCATCAGTCAGTGGGTGGTCAGCAACTGCATTGTGCATCAGGGTTTGTTGGTTCGGTTGTATTTTTTTTACTTTTCTCTCTCTCTCTTTTTGTTATCTCCCTTTTCATTAGTGTTAGTATTCTATTTTACTTTAACTAGTAAGCTGTTTTATCTCAACCCACATGTTTTACCTTGTCTCTGATTCTCCTCCCCTTCCCACTGGCAAGGGGTGAGAGAGTGGCTGCATGCTACTCAGTTGCTGGCTGGGGTTAAACCCCGACAGAGAACAAATCAATAGTCAGAGGTACAGAAGTAAGAGAAAGTGGTAAGAAGGAAATGGGCTGTAGGTATCTTTTGTCAGAATGGGGATATATGGCTGCAGCAGGAAGGGAGAAGTATTTTGTATCTGAGGAGACAGACAGCAAAAGATGAAAGGCACTGAGGAAATACAGAATGTCACTGTCCAGGGAAGAAAATGATCTTAAAGGTTTTACTAAGCTGCCAAGGGATTGTATGGTTTTTTTCTCTTTGCAATAAGCTTTTCTAAGCTTTTCCATTTGTGGCCCTTAGTCCCTGCATTTCCCTCTACAGCTTTACATGAAATGTATTTGAACTATTAGCTAGGAGCAACCACAGCACACAGTACTTCTGTAAGCTGTTCCTTGCCATTTGAAAATCAGTTCACAAAGTCAGGTCAAATGCACAGAAGATCCTTCCCTTCTTATTCAAAGAGTCCCCTCAACATCTACTTCCATTGTCTTACACCAGCCCACCAATGCCAAAGAATCACAGAAACATATCCAACAAGCCACGTCCTGTTTTACCCCACACCATTTCCTCTGTGCAATGAAGGTTTCATTTCCCTGGTTCTATACTACATACTTAATTATTATCTATTTATTCACTATTTCTTTTTTAAACTTTGCAGAATATCTAGTCACTACACTAGAAGTCTAAAAACTGAATCTAGACCATGTCTACAACACAAATTAAGCCACTGCAAAGACCACTGTTGACTTCTTTTGAATCCTGAGCCTTTCACCACAACTGCCAGGTTGTGCATCAATGTGCTGACACTGTCTCAATATTTGTCTTCTACTGTCACATGCCCAGTCAGCCCAAACTCTATGGGAACTTCCGACCATACGCTGCCTGTTGATTAAGAGCATCCCAAGACAGGGCAGATGCTGAACTGTGGTAGCCCAAATATAAACTGGTCCCACTGTGCTAAGCCCTAAGCAAATCCACAAATCACAGGTCCTCCTGTAAAACATTTTATTCAAAATAATACAAGAAGTACAGAGTAAGACATAGAAGGGAATGAAGGATACCTAGGGAGACTGCAAGGAGCTACAGCGCATCATTGCACAAGTTGGGGACTGTACAATATAATGGTTACAAGTCACTTGAGCATTTACAAAAATTAAAATTGCAGCTGTTCCCAAGCATCTGATTTCCCAGCCATACTAAGCTGTCTGGTGCCTGGTAGGCAGTACAGCACAAGAAGATCTCAAGAGGGAAATAAAGGAGAAAAGTATTGTTTTATTGGGCAGCTATTCACGATAAAAGGATCAAGCTGAAAAGTAGTTGCAGGACATTAGTGAGAAACATCCAAACACAAAGCCAACACTGGATTCAGTAAGAGATGCAGATTTGCGAAAAGCCTCAAGTAGATAATTGAACTTGGTGATGCAAGACTTTTAATGGAGTCACAGTAATACAGGCCAAAAAGCTCTGAATGTATGATATCTATTCTGTCTCCTGAGGAAAACAGAAGACATTCATCACTGAGGCAGTTGTAGTGGGATGGGCAGTGGCTTCCTGAAAACCAGAAACTGCCACCTATGTGATTGTGGAGAGAGCAGATAGCGAACGAGTCATGAAGACTGCACGTAGCCAGCCATGTTTGTTATTGAGGCTGCTCACACTGTGGTGTTTCGTGGAAAACAGGGAGCTTCTAAATTCAAAGCTATGGAAATGCTTTCCATCATCAGCAAATTATACTTCAAGCAGCTAAAATAGAAATAGTTCCTCTAAAACACTCTGGCTGGCTTGTTTCTCCCAGGAATGGTAGAGTACACCTCCACCAGTCAACATCCTCCTCAGATCCCCTTTTGCTTCTTAGCCATTCCACCTCCAACCATAGCTCTGCCACCATGCAGAGCAAAATCATCAACCTGGTCACATCTTGCACAGCCACCATCTAACATCACTGACAGGCTCTGGCACTCACTACAGCCAGATGCCTGGACATGTTTTTGAGGGACCTCTGTCTGCATGTGGCCAGCAGAGTGGACTTCGTTTAATTCGCCTTCTGCCAAGAGGATGCCATCCTTGAACACCTTCTTGATGACCACTCAGCTTACCTCTTATACTTGCCAGGCTTCTGGGCCCTCCCTGCTCACCCTGCCTGTGCCAACTGCCATGCCATACCCTGTTTGTCCTCTCCTGGTCACTGTGTTCCCAAAGGGAGCATTTGTGCAACGAGTGGTGTCATCACTCCTGGCACTGCTGATTTACAGAACACTGGTCCTGGATTTGGCTCCAAGACATTAGTTCATCAGGTTTAAAGATTTATGAGTAAAGTCTTAGTGGTATTTATGTGCTGAAGTCATAACTCTGAGGAGATATTCATCCTTCAGGTAACCAAGAGCCTCAATTAACTGTGGCTCAGAAAATAGAATTTTGACAGTACTGAAGTGTGGAATAGTTCCAGCAGATTGATTAATCAAGCCCTGCAATGAAGCTAAAAGCATGCCATAGACCTATGCCTCCAAATACAGACTTTATGTCCATTCTCTACTCTTAGCACTTTCAGGATGGATCTGGACCCCTGGGATTTTGGTTAGTTCTGAATGTATTAATCGTCTGTTTGTGCTGCTTCTCTCTCTGGACTCCATTTCCATCAGGATGCTTGTTGTCTCCCTTCCTCTGAGTTCCACCCACACCGTCACATATTGCAAGAAACAAAGCACAGCTCATTTCCAATCTGTATTTCCCCCTCATTTTCATCTCTAGCTCCTTTCCCTTAGAAGGCACATTGTTTCCCTGCCACTCCTCGTCCACTTGCTCAGTTCACTCTGTACCTGCTGGCAGTCTCTGACCCCTGCCTATCTTTCAAATCTGTTCCAGAGAGAATTGGGATACAGTAAAAAAGAATGATGACAAAAGAAGATTAAATGAATCCAATTATGAGACTAAGCCAAAGGGATGGGGAAGTGTAGTTCTTACCAGTAATGCCTCTGCGTGGGCTGCCCAGAAGGCACCATTTCACAATAGGAAGGAGAAAGGTAGGGTTTTCTTGGCAGGGAGCATAGAGGGGGCTTTGCAGAGAGAAAACACAGAATCATAGAATGAAGACATAGTTTAAAGAATAGTTTTCTGGCTATTGTGATCTCATTAATGGCAGCAGAAGTGCAGAAAGCTGAGACCTTCCATGCCCTGCCTCACACATAGCATCATGTTAACTCAAACATACCTTAGCCCACAGTGACCATTCCTTTTATTAAAGGCTCTTTACTTACAGTGACCAAGAGGGGTCATGTATGCTCCTGACAGAAGCTGAAAGCCCTGAAGATTCAAGCACACACCAGACTTGCAAGACAAATCTGTGAAAAATGGCAGAGTCCAAACTTGGCATCTAGAAGTATTATCCCCAAATCTCCCTAGCATCTCTTTCAGGTAAGGTCATATCCTTCTCCAAGCCTGTTGCTAGACTCCTGTGCCTCACCTGCTGCCCTCTTCTGTCTGGAAAAGCTGCCCCAAGTCCCCAACATTTGCTGATACTCTCAAGCAAGCAAGTGAACAGGAAGGGCCCAAGTGTCCCTGAAATGGCCCCAACACAAAGCAGAAACTTTGAAGCCAGAACCCCACTGTTGGAGCAGGCAGACCTTCCCACTAACACTGCTGAGGAGGGAGCCAGCACTGTGGAAGTTCTGCACCCAAGGAGATGGCATGTCCAGGGGAGCACAACCTGCCCTGAGAATCTGTATCAGCCTTCCTTCAGTTCTGGGTGCTCAGTTGCTGGATTTACCATTATTTTAACCTGGACAGTAAGTCCAGGCTGACTTCATTCTCTGCAGTGAGAGCAGAATTGAGTTCCTAGAACCCATTTTTTAAAAGCTGCCCCAAGTTTACAGCCCATGACTGCAGGCCTACGTGTGAGCACTCATAGTTCCCCAGTGAACAACTGTCTGGCTCCCAAGTGCCTGGTAGCTGGACCTCCTCATTTCAAAACATGCATTCAAGCACAGTGCCAATCAATATTCATGTCTGTTTTTGAAAGCTTGAGCTTAATATGTTGCACTAGATGACAGAAGCAAATCTGACATTCAAAGAACATAATGCACATCATGGCTTACCAGCAAAAGGCAACCCAAAAGAGTGATGAATGGAGAGAGAGAGAGAGAGAGAGAGAATTTATCCTGAGAACATGCTGACAGTTCACAAGATTCTGCTGCAGCCAATATCCTTTCCACTGTCACTAGAGAGCCAACAGATATAAAGAAGAGACAACATTAAGGTCAAGACATTATGTGTCACCCATCTTTCATGGTTTCTAAAGCTGATGGAAATCCAGACGGTTCTTTTTTGAAAAGGGTTTTTTTTTTTAGTTTGGTTTTTTTCTTTCTTTTCTTTTAGCAAATGCTCCATCTTCTTTCCAAAGCAAAATGAAAAGCAAACACACCAGTTCACTCCAACACTGTAATAACAAATTGACTCGGACAACTCAGAGGTCAGTATCCGTAACAGTGACAACTAAATAAGCTTAGGCAGCTCTCTGAACAATCTGCAGAAAGAAGCCAGAATCAGCATGCAATGGAGGAAAGCCAGGTTTGGGGGAGGAAAAAAAAGAGGAGACAAAAAATCCAAACATATTTCACATTGAAAATGAAGCTTGGCAGAGAAAAATACGATCAAGGCAGTGAAGTCAGAGCATCTAAAATCCTAGCCTGCTAATGCCCTGACACAATCCAAGTCACATCTGTGAATAACAGCAGTGTGTGTAAAAAAAATAAAAAAAAAATATAAAAACAAAGCCCAAAGAAAAACCTTAGAACTATCGACAGATCCAAGGCAGTCTCTCCTTGTTTGCTGCAAGTAACACGCAAAGCACCATTTCAGACAGTGAGCTGCTTCTTTCATTGGAAATTCTTGCTGCATACACACAACTGTAAAGAATCCTTTCCCTCTCCTTGTATTACCCTTCACCAGCACACATGCCTTTACAAACTCCCAGCATTCAACTGATAGTAGGTAACTGGATAGTGTAAACACCTGCAGCTAGCAACTACAGTCACTCTTCACCTAGGAGAAACAGAACCACTGCAGGCCATAATGAAACCTAACATCTTGGTCTAAGCCGAGTTAGGTTTAGACCTTGCAAGCAGAAGGCACTGCATAAAGACAGATGAAACAGGAGGGGGTACTCTTTAAAGCACCTTCAGAAACACAGGTCAAAACTGTCAAAAAGTTTTCTTCTCCCTTTCCCCTTTAGGAATTCTCTTGATAGCAGTTGTACAGAAAATCCTTTTCCCTCCTGAAGAGATATATATATTTTTTCCCTTCCCAACATTAAACTTCTGCCAAGATGTGAAAGAACCAGGTGTGCTATCTACTGTTCACCAGGCATTGATTTGCCAAGTTTCTTCCAAACAACTCCCATGGACAAAACTTTAGCAGATTGTTAAATTTTCTTTTTCACCGAAGGAATCCTTGTGGAGCCTCCAAGATGGTGGCTACCTCTTCTTCTTAGTTTCAAGTTCACACAGGTCCTCAGAGTTAGAAACATCCTGGAAAGGAAGGGTAGAAGAGGATAAATCTCAACCCTACTGACCATGTCTGACAAATCCTCAAGTACGCAACTGTGCCTACAACTGGGAAAGGCAGCTTCTCTGAGCAGTTTCCCAGAGTTCCTCTGACTGATGCCCACCAATTAGCACAGGGATTAATCACGTCATCACTGGCTTGCAAAGTGTGTAATCAGCACTGAGAATATATTGTATGTGCAAATAAATTAGTGGCGAGCTTTGCACTCTATTGTCCAGGTTTAGTGCAATTCAGAAAACAAGCAGCAGCCTGCAAGTGCATCACTCAGGTAAACCTGTCTTTGTAGACCAGTCAAATTTTTCTCTCCTGAATAACAAGCCAACAAAAACTTAGGTTTCAGGGCCTAGTTCCTACACAGCAGACACACTCCTCCACTGTGTTGGGTACTTCATTGCTCTTTACATCTTTGCAAAAGAAGGCTTTAATTTTTAGAATTTTTAGTGCTGTAGTGCTGTTATTTCCTCAGGGTATCAGGAAACTTTGCCTTCAGGTTACAACCACAAACACACCATCTTTGTGGCTTATGTACACAGGCTTTTGTGTATCATCTTCAGCAGTCACAGCCCTGTAGCAGCACACATTACTGGCTGAAGGTTCCAAATGCACGTGTCCGTCCCAGATGGCAGCTCTATAGACAAAATTGAACATCCTACCTTTCAAAAGTATAAGTTTAAGACAGCTGAACTTCTTGCATCTTCAGTTGTGTCAGAATACTTCACTGTAAGACATATATTCCCTTAATATTACTACCAGAAGGAGTGGCTAGGTGTTAGTAAATCAAGGTACCATGGGTACAAACACATATGGAAACACAGCCTGTGCCTCAAAGATCATACCATGTCATCTTTCTTATTTACTGCTGCTACAGAAGAACTAGAAACTAGAATCCTATTTATTCTGGTTTTCAGGCTTCAAACAGAAAATGTTTCAAAACACACACAGCTCTTGGGTTTTTTTCTCATAAATATTTAATTCCCAATGACTGACAAAACATTCTCACGGTCCAAACATGGGCGCCAACTGGCCCAGGTCCCTGGTCATTTCAGAAGGCAGGTCAGACACCAGTTGACTCTGGATTCTTTTACTTGGCTCTGGAAGCTGCTCATTCCAGAAAAGATAACTCATGTTGACGCACAACATAGAAAGTTCATGTTTTCACTGTCAGAGCTTCTCTTTCATTTACAAAAGCACATATATCCCTCTGGACAGTCCAGACAGTACTTTTCACCAACTCTGAATTCCCCTTACAAAAGTGTTTGTGGTGGTAAGACATGGACCCCAGGAACATGTGGGGACACAAGTGCAAAGGAGAAGGAGTTTGTGGCCCAGTGGCTCTGTCCAGCTGGGGTTGTGATGCGTATAGTTTTTCCCCAATGCTGGGCTCCAGAAGCAAAATGCTCATGCCAGGGAGAATTAGCTACTGCAGACCCAGACTATGTTTTCAGTAACGCTGATCTTACTACTTTGGGCTTGAAGCTGTTTGAGTATCAGGTTTGTCTCTGATCTGACAAAAGATGGCCTGAGTATCTGAAACTTATTGCCCCCTTTCACTCATCCACAATACCAGTTGACCCAGCAAAATGTATTCTCTCCTTCAAAAACCATGTTGCACTTGATCTTTGATGAGAAGGGAATACTGAGCTGAACATACTTTACCTAGTTCCTAGAAGAAGCTTATTTGTGAATAGTCTTATGGCAGCCTAGTAGACAAATACTGTGAAACGCAGAACACTTCCAGCTGAAACCCTGGAAAAGATTCTGTCCCCTACCTCAGAATGACAAGAATATGTAGAAGGAAGTGGTAAGACCATGGCTTCCCATCCATGAAGTTCAGTTCATTCTTAACAGCTCCCTTGATTAGTTTCTCTTTCTGTCAAGTACCAAGCCTTCACTCACATTTGTCAACTTATTAGACACCTGGTCAAGGGACTCAGTTTCCCACAGGCCTGGCAAGCACAACCAGAAAACAACCATGGCTGTGCCATCCTCTGCAGCACAGGGGCAAGCCTACCATCCTGGAGTCTCATCCAAAGGCAGGCAAGACCTTTTAATGGAAGGGTTATTCTACTGGCTTCTTTCCATTGAACTGTAACCCTAGTCTCTACCCATCCACCACGCAATTGTCCTTTTGTACTTAGACAGTGTTGTGGTTTAAGGCCTGCCACGCAGCCCACTCACTGCCCCCCCCACCTCCTCCCTCGGCTCCCAGAGGGATGGGGAAGAGAATTGAAAGAATACTACTCCCACAGGTTGAGATAAGAACAG
>WYDI02012540.1:0-26295 GCA_009867235.2 Psittacus erithacus
GGGCTGCATCAAAAGGAGCGTGACCAGCAGGTCGAAGGAGGTGATCCTGCCCCTCTACTCTGCTCTTGTGAGACCTCGCATGGAGTATTGTGTGCAGTTCTGGTGTTCTCAACATAAAAAGGACATGGAACTGTTGGAACAAGTCCAGAGGAAGGCCACGAGGACAATCAGGGGGCTGGAGCACCTCCTGTACGAAGGCAGGCTGAGAAAGTTGGGACTGTTGAACCTGGAGAAGAGAAGGCTGCGTGGAGACCCCATAGATCTAAAACTTGCATAAATAAGAAGACAGAAATTTGTCAAGCATCTTTTTTTTTTTTTTTAGCTTAATTTTGAGATATAACAGGGAAATTAACAAGCTATACAGCCAACATGATATAAAGATTCATCACTAAAAAGTTTACGTCACAGCTCAGTAACTCTTTTCCCCAAAACCATGAGAAGCTTTCTTTATCTCAGATAAAAAAAGAGTAAAGAGAATGGCAACTGAAGAATTCTTAACAAGTCCCGGAAAGATCACAGTCACAAGAAAAGATGAAAATAATAAATGACTTGCACAAATATGACACTACAAAACCCAGCATAACAAAAAGTGACAGCATAGTTGCAAATCTAACACAAAGGACATATGCAGATGAAAACATGGTCACTGCACATACAAGCATGACAAAAGCCCTCTTAAAATACGGTTTTTTCAGTGATTTATGAAGGAAGAAAGTTTGACTCAGTAAAACCAAGTGGAACTGTAATAACCGAATAAACATTAACAGTGGGTTTGACTGATGATGTGTACTGACAGGCTGAAGCTGTGGGAGCTGCAGTAGCAGGCAGTGCTCTTGCCAGAAGACCATACACTCACAAGATACCAGTTCTAAGCACAACTGCAAAAGGGTGAAGCAAATAGCAAAAAGCTCTCACCATAAACTTATTAGGTTTGAAAATACATGTCATCGCCTTCATTGCAATTCATTGCAGAACATAGTAAAATATAACAATATGTCAATAAATAATTAACATCATTAAGACTTTAAATATTATACCAGGTTAAGATTGAACACTCAAACTAACCTCAGGCTTAAGCAAATGGTTCAGCATAACGTCAAGTGGTGTCAAGAGCACATCTTTCCTGATTGCCATTGCCACCCACTTAATTTTAAGAAAAATCCTACTTAAGACACAACAAAAGCATTGTGTTGCTCTACATGAGGAACATGGAAGATGTGGCCAGTAAAATAGCCCTTGGAAGTAACAGCTTAACCAACATGCAAGGAAGGAACAAAACTAGTCATCCATCCCAAACCACAATTAAAACACAAAAATCTAATGAGGACTTCTTCAAATCAAAACTCATCATAACCTTCATACCCTTAGGAGACAAGGAACATGAGAATTAAGTGAATTTACCTATTTTGGCTGTAACATGCAAGCACATGAGGGCATCAACAGGGAAATATATTAAATCCACAAAATGGAATCTTAACAGTTAATAACAGGTTTACTTAAAAAATGAATCTAAAGACCAAATTCCCTATCTTTAATTCAAATTTTATTTTCGCTCTTAGCATATAGAATTGAAAACTGAAAATCTCCCAGAAGAAGACATATTATTAAAAGTACTAGAGAAATTAAAAGGAAAACCAATTATTTGCTTATGTGTTATACACAGAATAAAGGGAAGAGAAAAGAGAGAAGTATTCACTATATCCACCTGAAATACAGAGAAGTGTTTGAACAGTTAAGAGCGGTCTTCTTGTCCTTATAATTTGGTTTATGGAGCACAATACAGAACACTATGCAGAATACTTAATGTAATTTACTTGCAGTGAGTAGTGCAAAAAACAACAATAAATGTGTGTGTTTCCCCCCCGCCCAGACCTCTTGCTTCTGCATGACTGAAATGATGGAGAGAGAGAACATGATAGGAATTATTTCTACACAGTAAAGAAAAACCTCTTGTACATACAAGAGATTTTAGATAAGAATTCACAGAACAGAATTAAGGGGGAATTAATTAAGGGAACAGAATTAAGGCCTGGTGATAGGGCCTCATCGTGAGATAAACTGTGATTTTAGACAGACAGATATACACACTGGTATGTCTTTTTATTAGCGAAGAAGCAACTAATGGAATGTACTTCACATAATTAAAGTGCATCTTCAGCCCACACTCTTTCTGAAATAGAAAAGTGTTTACTGCACTATTACTTTTGCATTCTACTCCTTATTTCCTGGATATACCATTAATCCATTCTATGTTAATATCCACTGTTTTTCATTAATTACTATAATTTTACTTCCAATATTTTGTTATGGGAAGGCAAAGAAGGAGCCCCCATTGCTGCAATTTTAAAAGCCAGGAAAAATTAAAATGCAGTAATAGGCTCTAACTATATGTCATTCACCTCATTTTAGTTGCTTTCTCTGCCTGGTTCTTTCTCTTTTGCTTGTGAAATGTATAATATAGAAACTGCATTCATGTCACAGCAGTTATACCAAAGTTGGTCATACACGCTGTGTTTTACCAGCTCTGTGATACCAATATACCAGCAGTTTTTAACTTTACAAATCACCTTGTACTTGTATAAATGATTTCAGAACACTTACAGCTTATTTACCTAACAAATTGCTTGCGGACTCAACAAGGAGTTCAAGCAGCTTCCCTGGGGTTTCCCATTTGGAACCTGATTTATACTATTATCCCTTATATGCAGAAAAATAAAAGCCTCTTTAAGTTCAGAGGTATCAACACATCCTTACTCAATTTTAAAATATAACTTGCTTTGTAAGATATCATTAGGGAATGGTGTAGTGGTCCTGACTGCTCAGCCATTGTATATGGCACAGCCACATACATGCATGACCACAACAGCCCTCTGGCCAGTGCTGTACAAATTTTGGCTGCAGGACAAACACAACTGGCTGATTTTAACAGAGGAGCCTGCGGGCAGCTCCTGCTCTGTACAGGCCTTGCTTTTATTTAACTGTGCAGCAACAGTTCTCATGCAAACACCCCTCCTGTCTGACAGTAGAAATGATGAACTGAGTTGTTCCCTTGTAAGAAAACAAGGAGTAGTTCAAATGACCAAAAGGGGATGACCTCTTCGATGAATAGGGTCTGCGTGGCATAGTGCAGGGGAGATGAAGGCCCACTCAATGCTACACTGCACAGGGTTTCAAGCACTAAGGGGACATAAGATTACCTATACTACTGTCTTCTTCTACTGTTAACTCTAATAAATAACTCTGTTAGTGATACCTTACAAACTCTGAGTGCCTTTCTTTCTGGGATCAGCTGAAGCAGCAAGCACCTTCAGGTACAAAATGTTTTCTGGCATTTATATTGACTTCAAGATATACTTCCTCATTTTCATGTAACATACTTTGCTGATGCAAAGGTTAAAAATTAATACAGTTGCCTCAGTATCTAATTATATGCTTGTTGTGAAATTTCACCTTGAACTAAATGGAAATTGCATTAAATTGAGGAGATAGGTATTTGTTTCAAAACCAATATTGAACACTTCTATTTTTTTGTCTTTATTTGAAGAACAAAATAAAGAAGCATGCAATAGAAAGACTCAGAATCTATAGAACTGAAATGGCATGCATGGTTCTCCTAGAATTCCAGTTTTAATCTCAAGTTTATTTAAATTTATGCACTGAAATACAAGTCTTCAAAATTAATCTTTACTGTGAACGAAAATAACTTAAACCAAGCATTTAGGTAAATGGCAAAGTATATTCCTCCTGAATTTTGTGATGTCCAAGTCCTTGAGAAGTGAAGGCCTCTAAACCTACATCCATAAAGTTGAAATCGACATCCATAAAATCAAAGAATTGAATTTTTCATCTTCAAAGGACTTGATTAGTATAAATTAGTCCCCAAATGACTGCAATAATTAGAGGTGGAAAAAATTATTGCTCTCCAGTTCTACAGTGAGCAAGAAAGGAACACTAAGACCACACAAAAAGTTTCTATTGGCAATTTTATTTTGTAAATGTTCAGTGTAATTTTGATTGGTGAGATCCTCAAAGCATTGGTAAGCATTAGGAGACAATGCAACTGGTCCACAGAAATGCTTCTAAATTCAGTTTTGGTAGAGGTAGTGTGTCCTTTCAGTAATCAGCTGTAGAGGAATGGATAATCTGGAGATCTACTTTGGTTTTCTTTTGCCTGTTTGCATAGAGCATCCCTTAGAAAAGAAAGAATTGCCACTAGTTTTATCATAGAAGCAAG
Source organism: Psittacus erithacus (assembly GCA_009867235.2). Taxonomy (NCBI): domain Eukaryota; kingdom Metazoa; phylum Chordata; class Aves; order Psittaciformes; family Psittacidae; genus Psittacus; species Psittacus erithacus. The sequence goes on from WYDI02012540.1 coordinate 4,235, forward strand.
GGATAGATTTCTAATGAAAGAATACCTTTGCAATCTGAAGAATATGAAGAGAAGGGTGGAAAAACTGAAATATGTTCATTTTAACATTTTAAAACCTCCTGCTGTCTCCCTTTTCTAAGCTACTAAGGAACAATTCTAGCTGAGACTGGATTACTTTCTGTGCAATGAACCATACAGAGGAAGGCACAGAAAAGTTCATCTTTTCTATTAAAATGAGTAATAAAATTGTAACTAGTTGCTTATATTGGCTTAGCGCCCAGTATGATTAATGATGATTTCAGACTGGTTTTAGAAGAGCACTTAAGCTTGCCCTGATGAATCTCATGTGTATCAGCTTTTCAGTGCTTTCCTGTTTATGTGACTGTTCTGTTCCTCAGAGCAAAACAGCAGGCTAGGACTGAGGAATTTTCAATTTATGAACTTACATGTTGTTAGATGTAAAAATTTCTGCCGAAACTCATATGAGAAGGGAAAAATGTGGACCTTGGACCAGGAAATTAGTGTCAGTAGTGACAGAGTGGGTTTACTGAGTATCTGGCTGCATTGGCCAACATGTCCATACTGTACACAGACTCTGAGAGTAAAATTTCCTTCCTTGCTTTCTTCATGTACAGGAAGAACTGGAGATTGTGGAAAGGTGGGTCAAAAAGAGTTAAGTCAGTGCAAGTGCTTGCATTTCTCACTGAACTGGTCCAAACTTAAAAACCAAGCTATAGTACCTGGTTTCATTCAAGTTCGGCAATTGATATAGTGCACTGTATTGACAGTAAGTCAATACAGACAGTAAGTCAAATGGTAAGTACATTACTTACCATTTGCACTTAGGCAAAATTATGTGAAATTATTAATTTGACATACTAAGAGGAGGCACATAAAAGCATACCATAGCTTTTAACTTACTTCATTTAAAAGATAGTTTGCCCTTTACCTAGGAGGACATTACCATCAGAGGAACTTTGGCTGAGTCAGCAAGCAACTTCCACTTCTGTCCATCCTCCTACTATACTGAGCACTAATTAACAATCAGATCACCCCATACACAATCTATTCTTTGCACCAGTTTTAGTCTCAGTGTATTGAAAATGCTCCCAAATATATTTTAAATGCACAGATTTGATTTTAAATTAAGAAACAAGGTCGTTCTTGGTTTGTATTTCCATAATTCTTAGTCATTATAATAGCAACTTGCTTACCAGTTCTTTCGATTATGTAGGAGAGAGTCCTGATACACTCTTATTTATTTCAAACATTGAGATGCATGTTATCATAGGTATACTTTTATAAGGAAAAAAAAAATTGCAAATACAATTCTCATAAAAATTGCCCCAGTTTAGTTTGGTCAAAATATTTTCTAGCAAGAAATTCAAAACATTTTCCTGATTGCAGCTCATATATACTTCACAAAATAACATAATTTCTAATGGAAAAGCAAATATTTTTTGTGCTATTACATTCTTGCTGGACACCTCCACTTCCTTGTTTTTTTTACAAAATATTTCAAAATTTTCACTCCTGACTAAAAATTTTCATGTCTGTAAGATGCAGGTACACTGTTAAAAGAATTACACCTGAAAATCTTCAACTAGCTTCACTGCGATAGAAATACTATTCAGGAATGACATAATTCAGGTTGAACAACTTGTTTCAGTGTGCTCCTTGAACTATCAAAGCAGATTATATATATACTGGAAGAGAAGATTTATTACTTATTAGGAGCTAATTAGCAAATAGCTAATCTTTAAGAGTCAATCCCTTCATTCGCTCCAGGTCAACTGGGATTTATCTGAAGTATTTATAATGGAAAAAAAAAAAAAGAAAAATCTTGTCTCAATGATTTATTCTACGTTCTGACGTTTTTGGAAGCAATAACTTGCTGTTTCTGAAAAAAAAAAGAAAACAAAAAAAAAGAAAAGAAAGAAAGAAAAGACGTGCTCTTCTCTAATTGACAGGGAAATATTGACCAATTTGTCAACAGATTTATGGCAGCTATTCCAGTAGCAAAGAGAGGAAAACATTAACACTCGTCTCCCCGAGCCATAAGAAAGAGACTGGAATTAGAGATTTTAGGCCAGCAGTAAGGCCAGCCACTTCTTAGCAAGTCAGTAAATAAACAAGGCTATAAATCAAGAAAACAAAAAAACCTTGACTTCATCACAGAAAAACGCAATGAAAAAGTTAATTTTGAAGAAGACAAACTCATTACTGGTAACAGACCTGAAAAAAAAGAGAACTTTCAAATGTAAGGTCTTTCCTCAGGCATAAAAACTTGAAAAGTGCAGAAACTAACAAAAAGCAAAACAACATATCGAAGTATTGATCGCTTGTACTTTCACTGAAAGGACAGGATGAATTGCTCCATAAACATCTTGCTTTGGAAGGAAAGTGTTAATTTTCTTTGCAACATGAAGGATCTTTAAAAAGAAAAGCTCAATTTCTGAAAATGAGAACTTTGCAAGATGAATCCAAAATACATGGTCTAAAAGAGGCAATATCCATAAATTCACTACCAACTGCACAGCTTATAAATCAAGTTGAAAATTAGATGTCGAGGTCTCCAAAATTGTGAAAGACAGACACAATGGATGAACTATCTATTGCTTTTAGACCTCCACTGGAAAATGTATGTCCAAGGGAAGAAAAGTGAAAAAAAAAAGAAAACACCACCACAAACTTTTTATTAAATGCGCCACTAAGGGAAAGGCAAGATTCCAATGCATAAAGCAAAAGTATGTGGATTATATTAAAAAAAGAAAAAAAGAGGAAGACCGTTCAAAAAAGAAATCAGCTGCCAAAAAGAGATGAAATCCATTCAATCCAAGACTCATGCAAGAAAATAAAATAGGTTTGCCTTTCCAGAGACAAACACTACTTTTGAAATAATAAATAGGACTTCCTGGCTTTACAGTCCTCATTTTTTTAAAGTTCAAATATAAAAAGGTTTTGAAAATATTTACAGATCTTTTTTAAAAAGGACAGGAATTTGCAAAACAAGTCCATGCAGCAGACACTAATATGAAAGCCTTCATTTAATCACAACCCCTACAAAGGGAGTTAAAAAGGACAACAGCCACAGGCTGGAACTTTTCCTGTACTGCACAAGAGGCTGTTGCCATCACAGGGATTTTATGCATCAAAGTAAGGCATCACATTAAAACATCTCCTGAAGACATATCAATAGGGGAGTATCTCAGAAAAATCTGTTACTGAAATACAGAAGAGGTCCCAAAGTCATGTAACGAGGGGGAAAATATGTACAAACACAGGTTAGTTGTTCTGCCAGTTTACCTGAATTGGTCATGTTACAGCAAGTCATGGTAATGAGGATGAAGGGAGAATTTCCCTCTGTTCCCCACAGCAAATTTACTCCTGCAGGATATCAATTTTCTAGAATGGGGTCATTATTCAACCTCATTAAAATGCAGATTACTAGAAGTAGAATTTATTTTATGAACTTGGGCTGTGAACAGTCTTGAATAAATAAAGGATGAAGTCCAGCTGGAGGCCAGTCACTACTGGTGTGGCCCAGGGGTCAATACTGTCTAACGTCTTTATCAGTGCGATGAGATACAGTGCAGCCTCAGCACATGCGCAGATGATACAAAACTATGAAGAGTGATTGATAGATGAGATGGGTGTGCTGCCATTCAGAGGGATGACAAAAAGCTGGAGAAATGTGCCGACAGGAACCTCGCTGAAGTTCAACACAGGGAAATGACAAGTCCTCCCCTGCGGAAGAACAACCCCAGGCACCAGGGCTGACCAGCTAGAAAGCAGCTTGGAAGAAAGAGACCTGGGGGTTCTGTGTATGCCAAGTTGACCATGAGCCAGCAGCGTGCCCTCATGGCAAAGGCATCAACCGAGCTACATTACAAAGAGCATTACAGCAGGTTGAGGGAAATGATCTCTCCTAACTGATCAGCGGGAGAGACACATCTGGGGCACTGTGTCCAGTGCTGTGCTCTCCAGTACAAGAGACATGGACATACTGGAGAGACTCCAGCAAAGGGCCACAAAGGTGATTAAGGGCTTGGAGAGCCTGTCATATGAGGAAAGGCTGAGAGAGCTGGGCCTGCTCAGCCTGGAGAAGAGAAGGCTCAAGGGAATCTTTTCAGTGTGTATAAATACCTGATTGAAGGAGAGTAAAGAAGACAGATCCACACTGCTCCCAGTAGTATCCTACGACAGTCTGTAATTATGTAGTGCCATGATGAAGGCACAGTCATGTCAGATTTGTTGTCACAAAGGAAAGTCCTTTTCCATTGTTAAAAGTCACAAGCAGTGGAAATGAGTTTCTTTGCTTTTTGCCTTATGACAGAAGCAAAGAAGCTATTTGTGCTATTAAATGAAGTGTATAAAAATGACAGAGCAAATTTCAGCTTTATCTCTCTCAGCAAAGCATTAGCAACTAGGAAACCGAAGAATAGTGGTATGTAACGAGTAGGACATTCAGGTTCATTATTGGAATCACTGTTGTAAAATATCTTTCCATAAGAGAAGTGGTGTCATCCTGCATTGAGTATTTACTTATACTGCATCCATTAAAGTGGATAAATTGGAGGAAATATTTTGTATAAAGATCTTCTGATCAGCACACATTGTCTGCTGTACATTTACCCAATTTTCCACATTTCCACATATATTGCTGACTTACAGCTATACAAAAACCAGGAAATTTTCCGACGCCTTATTAACATATCAGTCTTTTTGTGCATTAAAATAGGAACTTTAGTACCAGGAGAAAGACTTTACTCCATTTTCTATGACTTCTAAACAGCTTCTGCCTAAATGGAAAAAACAAGCATTCTTTGAAGAGAGAAAAAACCCATTAAAAAACTTACAGCACTGATCTGTATAACAAAGATTTCTGAAGTCTAGGTAAGGAAGGCTCCAAAACATAAACCATTTCAAGTTAAACAGAAATTTAACTCAACTTGGAAAAAAATATATGTGTGAGGAGAAGAGATATGAAAAAAGTAATTATACCACCATTAATGTAGGAGACAAAGTGGTAAAATCAATTCTTTTCAGCTATAAAAAGATCATTCTCAGTCTTACCATTATTTATATGATGTATATGCTACTGTCAGTGAAAACAGGAAATATTATCTTCATTAGAAGTGCTATTTTGGAGGACAAAGCAGTAGCACTTTCTTAAAACAACAAACATTGAAGAATGATATGGGTCTTTATAACCATTTAGAAGGAATTGCGGTATTCCACTTCCTTTTAATAAGATGAAAGATGTACTGGGCTTATGGCAAGGGTTTGGTAGTGCAGGTGTGACTGCAGGTGCAACCTCTGTGACAAGACATCAGGAGCTTTCCCTGTATCTGACAGAGCCAGTTCTAGCCAGCTTCAAGACAGACCCAATGCTGGCCAAGGATGAGCCCATCAGTGATGGTGGTAGCACCTCTGGGATAACATATTTAGAGGAGGGAGAATGTGTATCCCTGCAGGCCAAGGTCAGTGCAGAAGGAGGGGACGAGCTTCCCCAGGCACTTGAACAGAGATTCCCCTGCAGCCGGTGATGCAGCCCATGGTGAGGCAGGCTGTGCCCCTGCAGCCCATGGAGATCTGTGGTGGAGCAGACACCCACCTGCAGCCCAGGGAGAACCCGACAGCAGAGCAGGTAGTGATGCCCTGAAGGAAGCTGCACCCCATGGAGAGCCCACACCAGTGCAGGCTCCTGGAAGGAGCTGCAGCATGTGGGGAGCAGCTCATGCAGAAGCAGGTTTTCTGGTAGGGCCTATGGCCCATGAGGGACCTACACTGAAGCAATCTGCTCCTGAAGGACTGCACCCTGTAGAAAGGACCCGTGTTGGAGAAGTTCATGAAGGACTACATCTCATGGAACAGACCCCATGCTGGAACAGGGAAAGGCTGTGAAGGGGAAGGAGTGGCAGAGGCAAAGCATTATGAACTGACCAAAAGGCCCATTCCCCATCCCCCTCCACCACTTGGGGGGAGAAGGTGGAAGAATCAGTATTAAAATTGAAACTGGGGAGAAGGGAAGGATGGGGTGAAGAGCTGTTTCTCACTATCCTACTTTATTTTAACTGGCAACAAATTAGTTTAGTTTTCCCCGAGTCTGTTTTGCCTGTGATGATAAAAGGTGAGTGATCTCCCTGCCTTTTTCCTGACCATAATCTTTTTTATCTCTTATTCTCTCCCTGTGCTGTGGAGGAAGGGGAGTGATAGAGTGGCTTGGTTGGCACCTGGGAGCCAGCCAAGTTCAAGCCACCATGTAAGGTATAAAATTTCCAGGTCTTTCACCTAATAAGCAGGATGGTGTTAGATCTGGGGACTAAAGCAGGGACGAGCAGCAAAGCAAAGATTTCTATTTTCTAAATATTTCTAAAGAAAAATTTCTATTCAGACTTCTTAAAGATGAACAAAAGATCTGGCAGCCACTGACGTGTTACAGCAAGTATCACAATACTGGATGTTTTCTAAATCTCAGACACCAAGCTGAAAGGTACATTCTTTATTCGGACTGCCCACAGGGGTTTTTTTAATTATTGCTTAAAAGAGAACTGAATTCACTATCGTCTTGTCAAAACACCAGATATTAACTATCAGTCCTTCCATGTGGAGGGACTTCTTAGGGTAAGTTTGCCAGTTCTTATTTTCTTATCAGAAGAAAAATACAGTCTTTATGAGGTATATGGTGTACTGATGGGCCAGTTCAAAAATTCTAACAGGATCCAAAAAGAAAAATCTGAAACATTGAGAAACTGTTCCTATCACATAAATTTGACATGTACTTTTGCATCTCTCTTCCTTGCAGGTTGTTCTGTTTCCATCCACAAAATGCCGCTGGACGCTTCAGGAACAAATGGCAGCAGAAAGAAGAACCAGAGGCAGCAACATCTCCATTGCCTTACGAGCATACCACTGCCCTGTACAACGTGATAGCTGATGGTATCAGTCAGTAAGTTAAGAGAGGGCTTTACAAAATGAAATGCCATGAGTTATTTGCTCTGCAGGAATGGAAAGACCACTTCCCTGAGAGTATTCAAGCACTCTCTTGACATTTATGAAGCTACAGAATCACGGACAATGAAAACATATCTCGAAAGCACAACTTATTTAGGCAGTGTGTAGGAGAGCGTGTTAGCCTTTTATTCTTTATAAATGGGTAAGCAGAATCACAGTGATATTTGAGACAGATTTTAGCAGATCAGGAGCTGACTCAAAGGTTTCCATTGTACAATACCAAGAAGGAATCAGAAACTTTAAGATGCAGGCACCAATTTAAGGCACTTTAAGTCTCATTAGTATTCAGCTGCTGAGAGATTTCATTTCCCTCCTTGCTCACTTTACAAAACTAATTATTTCTCTTCTATTATTCTAACATGAAGTAGCATAATGTAGCAAAAAAGATATCAAATGCCATTGTGTAACATGGTGGATTAGACAACCATATTTTTTAACACAGATTTCACATATTTAACAGATTTAACATAGATTTCAAAACTTAAGAAAAGGAAAGTACTTTGGACCAGAAAGCTCTGCTACTTCCACAAAAGATCACATGCGTACCATTGGGTCTGGTATGCATATATCTTAGACTGCACTCTTTGTTCAGTGGTGCTGTTATTTTTCAATTAAACTCCAACACTTTATTCCAATTACTTTTATGTGAAATAGCTTGGAAGTTTTAGGTGGTGGTATCAAGATATATAACAGAAACTATACTAACAAAGTTTAGTAATTCACAAAAATTAATTTTAATTCAGTTTAGTTCAAATGTCTTCACTACTAATGAATATTCACCTGGACAAAAACCTGTTTCTGACTCTAGCATGGGTCAGAAGTCAGGAGTTAAAATTCTAAGAGTAGAATGTGTTACTACATGCATGCACAAAGAAAACATGCATGACATAAGTGTGTAATATCTAGCACATTCCCTGTCAATCATGAAGAATTAATAGCTCCAAAACATAGATTAGCTATTTTTATGTATCCAAATGTCAAAGTCCTGGTTACTTTTTTCTCATGAGAAAACTCCATATTTAGACTCCAGAAGGAGGGGAAAAAAAAGGGTTCCAAGTAAATATACAGCAGTCCAGGGCTTTTATCTAAAGAGATTTGAGATAAGTTACTGGATCTTAAAAGACAATAGCACAAATACCAACATTTCTTGTACAATGTTGTTAAGCAGTTAAAGCAGATTTTGCATACTGACTTACACAAATATAACAAAAAAGTTCCAATTTTGATTAATATATTGAGGAAACACAAAGCAGTAACAAGTGGAGGCTTGTGTCCAATACTCAGAGCTCTAGACAAGGTTACCATAAAATGTGATCAGTGACAAGCTGACAGTACTAGACTACTAGTTCAATCACATCATAAGGACTTATAGTCAATAAAAATCTTTTTACAGCATCTACTCAAAGATAAACCCCAAGAAGGATAACTCCTAATTTACTTGTTTCTGTGAGTCTGAATTCTTTCTGAGCTATAGCAGACCAACATTTTGATGATGACTGGAAAAAATCCTAGTGTCTAGCTCTCACAAAAACAAAAGCAGTGCAACTACTGTTGGCCTAAGGAACAAGTAACACAAACAGTCTTTAAGTACATTATAAAGTGGGATACTTAAATAGGTAATGTTATAAAATCTGTAGCCCTCATTTGTTATGGAAATACGTCTTACTTGTTTTAAGAATAATCAGATATTAAAGGCATGATCTTAATGAGGTCTGTGATGCACATGATGCAAAATCAGTTGTGAGATTTCTGGAAAGGGATGGAGTATGTGCCTAAAGATTAGAGCACATGACTACAGAGCTGCATTAGTTATCTTGTAAGAAATAGCCCTGCTAATTTTTACAAACATTTTTAAAACTGCTTACTGGTTTTTCTGTGCACTTACAGACAGTGATAGACCCAGGCAGGAAAAAGCAATGAGATAGCAATGATTTCACCTAACTCTACATCAGAAGCTTACAGTTGAAGCATCATAACACATCGAATTTTTATTTACATTGTCTTTTCACGATGAACTAATTGCTGACCAAAAAAATTGAGGTTTTGTAACATACTTGGAGTGGGATGGATGCCAGAAGGTGACAGGGACCCAAATGATGACTACCAATCAGCTTTAGGCGTGGGGATTGTCAAAGAGATTGTCCTGAGACTGCATAGCTCAAGAGGCTATTGATGGCTTATGGCAACTGTCTTACTTCAAAAGCAACAGTGAAAACAACAGTCCCAGCAAGGGACACCCAAAGATATCCAGGACTGCACAAAGAGCTGGAGGAGCTACAGGTAGGTGGCAAGCCACTAGGCAGCCTTTGGGCACACTGATGAGTCAGACTGAGCATCCTGTTCCTCTAAGTCCATGGCACCAGCCACAGCTGGAATACTGTTATAGCCAGACTGCTTAAATAAATTTTAGATTTTATTTCACTGAATGGTGTGGTTCTTGTGGTTAACCCACTGCAGATTCACCCAAGATGGTTCTCTATTTGGTCTGCAGACCACTGTTTCCATCATTGCTCAAGTTTCCCCCAAAGAAGGAAGTTTTTTATGGTCAATAAATTGAAAAATGTTGCTAAGCACTTTACAGTTGATGGCCTTGACTAGAGAATGTTAAAGACAGACTGTTGCTCCAGCTGGAGTTGAACTTTTCTTCTTACGATTCTTTCCAGGAGGTTTGGTAAGTAGCCTTGCTTTGATTACCTGTATGGGAGAAGAAAGGTAACTGTTGCAAGTGAGAGGTTAAAACAGTAATACATATAACACAAATACACACATCTAAAATATCTAGATTAAGTAATTTTTTATTAGTACTGCCATATAAATATACTGTCTAACTTCTTTTTCTGGAACAACAACAGGATCTTGTGGATAACAAGTTAATTTTTATCTGTGAATAATTTACAAGGGAAGTCTAGATTATATTCAGTACCTAATCACAAAGAAAACGCAAGAAAACTTAAGCCTGGCACACCTTATTCAAGCTTAAATTTTTATCTGCTTCCATTTTACTCACACACAGTTCCAAAATCAACCAAAAGGGTAAAATAGTTTTGGAGACAATACAACAGTATTATCTCACAGATAATTAAAGTATCATTTAATCATAAATCATACACATACTCAGTTTTATACCAAGGCAGATAAGATTAATTCAAATGCCCACACTTTCAGATTTTAGAAGGATCTTTTGTGAAAGTTTAAAAAAAGGTTTTTATTTCCTTGTTTTATCATGGGAGTCCATACGAATAAAATAGGATGCAGCAATATGAACACTGCTGGCAACAGCATCCCCAATAGTTCTTTCTCTGCATCCACACAAGCTACTGTGAGGACTGAGTTCTGTAGTTAAAAGAAATACTTTCACTAACTGGCTGAGAAGACCTAGAATACTGGTATTTTCACTTTTCCCCTCTGTTTTTCTACTCCCATTTTCTCCTTCCACATCTATAATAATTAATTACCATTGCTGCTCTATATGTCAACAAAGCATAGTACTTTCTTTGCTAAAGAGTTAACTGCCTCCCACCAACCATTTTTTCATCAATCTGAAAATGCCACATTAGTATTCCTCTTTACTCAACTTCACAAAGTAGTATTTCAGCATCATGAAGCCCTATTGATTTCCTTCAAATTCAACCACAAGAGTAGTACATATTCTTTCAAGAAAATACAAAATGTAGTAGTCACCAACAGTTTTGGATCCTGAAAGCTCTGGAGATTCAGAGACGGCTAGTGTTTACACCTAAGTACGGATATTTGTGCTATTAGCCGTCTGCAGTAATAGAATGATAAATTTCTTATGTTCCAGCGTTTATAGAAGCTGTCAAATTTTAAAGACAGAATTTATCCCTCCAAAAATGCCTATAACTGAACAATAAACATATTAGGAGCATACAATAGCAATACATGAGCCTAGTATAAATCACTAGAATTGGTATACTGGAAATGAGACTGAACTGGTGGACTATTTAATGTGAGAATGGAACACTACCTGGTACAGCTATCTATTAGTTCTTCTAGATCCATAATTTTCACTATGTCACTAAGAGGCTTAAAAGATGTGGTTTCTGTAATTACAACCACCATGTTACCATCCTTAAAGATGAGTACCATCATGCCGAAAAAACCCAAACCAGAACAGAACATAAAGACTTGACACTGTTACAATAGAAGTTAAAACTAAATTGGTGCTACATTGCAGTTCAAAGACCAGTTACAGTTCTACAGACATCAGTGAGGCTTAGAAAACAGACATATAAACACGAAGGCATCACAAAAACATACTTCCATGAACCAGAAATATATCTAAAGGCAGTATTTTTTAAAAAATCTGATGATTATAAGTTTATCAGGATGCCAAACAGTGTCTGTGTTTTCCTAGAGCCATGGTTAACGGAATGAACAATAGAAATGGGAAATCTCCAAATATGCTATTCACCTGTTTAACTTTTTGAATGATTTTGTCTTGTCTTAAAAGAAGTAGGATTTTACTCTAATGGTAAGAATTATCAAAGTTCCTATAGTCTGTGCCAATATTCTCCTTGACAAGGAAAATCTAACTTTGTTCTGACTACCTATAAGACTACAAAGGAAAAGATTAATGTGTATATGTTCATATATTTTTTAATAGAGGGGCTTTGACAAAATAAAAGCCACAATATTTTACACATCAGATAGATCAATCACTTTCCATGTTTAGAACTTAAAAAAAAATCAGAAAGGTTTTTATAATGGTGATGTTTTTTCATACTAGGAAGCAGTATACCATCACTGTGCACATACTCAAGAACCACACTTAATGGTCTATCATCTTTTACTCTCTGGGCTCATTGCTCCAGCACAAAACACAACACAAAGCAATTTAGATCACCCCCTTCTGCTTGTAAGTTATGATCAGAGTGGGTAAGGGAAGGCAACTCTGACAGATCAGCAAACACCACTGGGGAAACTCTTTACTCTGCCCTAGCTACAATTTTATGTTACATATTTGGCTTCTCGTTGTTCCACAATTTGAGAGTAATGGTGTATTAGAACGTGTCATTTTTTCCCAGCACACCTATTACCTTCAGCAATATAATGTTACTTGTGTCCTGGAGTGGGGGAAAAAGAGATGATGTCAACCAAAAGTGTTTTAATTCCAGTAAAAGAAAATACTTTTTTTTTTTTCCATTAGAAACATCTTTAAGGCTAACTAGTACTAGACAATTTTTTCCCTTTTAAATTGTTCCATATTACACAGTCATAAAATATACATAAATTTAATAAGGAATTCCTTCAAAATCCAGAAACTGTGCTAGATGATGTAACATATTCACAACAGTTTTCCCAACCCAAGTACTTTTGCTTTGCTGACCGCCTGCTGACTGTGCCCAGCAGAGGGCATTTGAGGACCGAGTTATGTGAATACAAAAATGAAAAGACTGGCGTTTATGTCACAAGCAGTAGTTCACTCATGTTGGAGGAATATGTTTGAACCGTATAAGTATTTGAGCACAAATTGTAGAATTTACAACATAAATACTAGGTCCATAGTATTTAAGTAAAATGTCATATGCAACATTTACTTTATTAAGAGCTATGTTTACAAACTTGTTTATTGTGCATACACTGAAGTACTGTAAAAATAATATGTAGACAAACTCATAGGCACATTAAAACTTTATGTGGAATATAGTTAAAAAGAAGGGGGAATATCTGCACAGAAGTTAATGGCTGAAAGATTTCATTTTAGCGAGCAAAATGCTTATTACAATAATATTAACCATTTAATTACCTATTCTTTACTTAAACTGCGAGATTATTCATCAGGTTAAAACTAGTTCTACATATTGGCTGATTAAAACTACAAGTTTATATTTTTTAAAATGGTACAGCTCTTCAGTAAAATCATGTGAGTTTCAGATGTGGTTCTTAAAAAACACCTGAAAATCTGATTTGAATAAATATGATAATGTTTAATTTTCCAACTCCTACAAGTTAGCACAAATGAGAACAAGTGCTAAAAAAATAGCTGTACTGGATGGTTTTAACAGGTGTACACGCAAAGCTGTTTGCCTAATTACATGCTCTATTACACCAGCTGGTCTTTTCAAATGTGGCTGTTCAGTTACATGCCTTGATTTCAGCTCACAGTTCTACTAATGGTGCTCATGCAACTTTATACAGTCTGTTTGGAGTCTCAAGCTACAGACTCAGCAGTCAGCCACAACTCTGACCTAATTAACTGCTTCCTTAGGTTACAGAGGTTTAGTTAGTAAGGGTGAATGACAGAGCTTTCACTGCAGTTTCCACAAGCTCAGAGTGAGGACAGAGAAGGGACTTCACTAGTAAATTGATAGAGTTATAGAATGGTTAGGGTTGGAAAGCGCCTTAAGATCATCTAGTTCCATCTCCCTGCCATGGGACAAGGTTTAGCCATGGAGGAAGGTATTCATCATATCACTTCTTTTGCCTTTTAAGAAGTAAAAATTACAATATGACCTACTTCTCTGCGACTGTCGTCTTTCACTCTCTGATAAGCCAACCTGTCAGAAGCACCTATTCAGGATCATTCACAGTTTAAGCAACAGTACCAAACATGAATTCCCCCACACAAAGTATTATTTTGAAGAAGAACAGAATTCAAGTTGCTAACTTTCTTTACATCAGTAAAACTGTTGAGTTCACACACACACTCCCCACCTACTTTTTGGAAAAGAAACAACATAGTATTTCAAGTTCTCATCATATTAGTAATTTAAACAACCATTTAATATCAGATGTGCAGCACAACTCCAGGGAAATAAAAGGCTCTGAAGCCATAACAACTGTATGCTGGCCACATTTCTTGGTTGTACTGCTGGTTGGCAATTATTTGGTGAGGTGAAAGCAGCTACATAAAAAAGAGCTTGTGACCTTGCTGAGTTTTGTTCAGAAAAGTGCATTTTTCCAGTCAACATATTTCCATACAGTTTACCACCAAGAACCTGAAAAACCTGTTCTCATGTAAATCTGTCATGGAATAATATTACTTTTGGCAAGGCACACTCCTGGAGGAAATTCCCAGTCAAATGAGCAGAGTGATATTGATCTAATGGAAAGAAAATTGTAATAATGACAGAGAAAAAAAAAATAGAAAAAAAGCTAAATGGCTACTTAAAAGTAAACACGCCGACTACAGAAAGGTGGATAGAGGAAGAGGGGGAAGAGTGGGTGGAAATCAATTATGCTTTTCTCCCAGGGTGATCTGAATAAAGTAGGAACCTGCTTAAGGTCACCTTCAAACTCCACCTAAATTTTGCCAACATTTTCAAAGCTATGCCTGCACTGTGCTCTTAAATCACCAGCACCAGAAGTTCAGTCTGGATTTTCAGTCACTTCCAGTGACAAGAGACCATGAAGTTCAAAGCACTGGATGAAATACTGGTTTTCTGAAGCTAAACCCTAGAAAAGTGATTGTTGTAGGAGAAAGATTTCTCAGGTGTAAGCTCAGCTCACATCCAATGCAGCTTAACTCCTGGACACCAGTGCGAGGGACTGTCCTACCTTCCTGCCCACACTTGGCTGTGCTTCCTTCACATCTGGTCTTCTAACTGCAATGCCAGGAGATGAGCCACAGCCACCCCTCACTGGCAGGGAACAGAAAGACCAGGCTGAACCTGTTGGAGAGAGTAAGTAGGAGTCAAGGGTGACTGTGGTACAGACAGCATCCTTAACAACCTGGGCATATTCCTGCTGTGCCTCCATAGCAGTCCCACACACAGCATGGTCTATCCAGATATGGTAGTCAGAAGCAGCAGAGACAGCACCAGAGTGGAGACAAGACTAAAAGGTAGGTCTGAAGTCCATCCAGAAGATAGCACTGGAGACAATCAACATCAAACATAGGTCTGAATCCACCCAGAAGACCATAAACCTACAACACAACTCGGACAAGAACTAGCTGCCCAGCCATGAGCTTATATATACCAGCCATGAGCTCCTATACCAGTGGGCTGCAACTATGGGTGAAGGTCCCAGGTAAGGCTTGTCAGGGCAGTTAAAGGTATATTTGTTCTCTCAAGACACTGATATTTGTACCATGTCAAATTAAAGTACAAAAGAAGGCTGCACGATCACTAGAACACTTGCAACTATAGTGACAAGTTGCTTGGCTCTAGTCTCTTCAGTGTATGCAGCAAATACACTTCTAATTTATAAATTAAAGTATCATTTTAAAGAACTAAATTGATAAGCTTATCCTAGCCTCCTATTTCTGAAAACAGTAGCTAATATTGATACCCTGACTCCCTCCCACTCAGGTTTTAGGCAATGATACTTTAGGGAAATAATGGCAATATGCCCTGATTTATGTCCTCTTATCTGCTTGCAGATCTTGCCAACTGGAATTGTGCATTGATGTCTCACGTCAGTGGTTGGAAAACATGATGAGAGAGTTATAGATGTCCTTTACCCCCTGGTTAGTAAAAGAATAACAGACACCTGCTTTGTTAAACTTGAGTATGAGACTGCTTCAGACGACCTGAGTAACTGCCATAAAGGCACCAGTTCAAACCAGGGCAAGTGGAGGACTTTATGGAATAAAGCTCTTCTGGGAGCGTGCCTGTGTGTGTCTGTGTTGGCAGGAAAGTTCTTCTAATCTGAGAAGGGAACAAACAACATGTGTAGGGACGAAAGTTAAGATTTTTGGATATAAGTAAAATTTTTGAGGAAGATAGGTTTAAGGTAGAAGAATAGACGGCTTTAGAAATTCACAGGCAGGCTAGTGGACTTACATTGCATTTTGCTGGTTCTTTTCAGCCAAAGAACTTCAGGAGGGAGAGCAGAAACCATGAATCTCCAAGAAAAAAAATAAAATTATCAAAGGCAATTTCCAGAGGGATGAAAAAGGAGGTATAAAGAGTTGTCAAGGCATGTCATGGACACAACTTCAACTTCAGCTTCAGGGACTTTGCTCTTGAAATGGGAGCAACTGTTCTAAGTTGCATGTCTAATTCACTCCATGTAATGGATAGGGCATATATATGTTTTTGAAAGGTATTCACAGTAATAGGTATGCTGGGTATAGCAGTGACTGACATAGGGATGGGTACAAGAATTTGGCCAAAGATCCATTTTCTTACTGGTTTTCCTCTGGCATCTTACCATAGAGAGAGAGGACTAACAACTATCCAGCTCCTGGGTCTTCAACCACCACACAGGCATCAACAGGATCATAATTCAATGTTCAAGCTCTGATGTCAGAGAGGTGTTGAGGTCACCAAGTACTGCCAACCTGCGTGATGTATCTCAGGATGCAATTGTATTGTTAATATTGTTGATGTAAATGCTTTAATACCAGGGTGTACCAGTTCTGCCAGCAGGCATCTGCCTTCCTTGGAAATCTGCATCCTCTCAAGTGCCTAGTCCTGGATAGAGATTTCATCAAAACATGGGTGTAGAGGAAAACAAGGACAGGACAGGTATCTACCCACAAAGCATGTCCTCAGGGAAATCACACTATCACTTCCTGCTGGAAATCCAGCAGTCTCCAGATGGATGAAGAAGATCAAGCTACTCCCATTTAGATCACATCCGCATTTTGTTCCAAATGTCTCACAGCTCACTCCTCTAATAGCACACCAGTTTTCTTCAGAATTCCTACTGGTGCCTGTGGCCCTTTTGGCAGTCAGGGTCATCCTTCCTGGCTTTGCAATTACAGATTGTTGGAGGACTTAAGCTTCATAGCAACCTTCACAGTGTTTTGGTGTGAGGGGAGATATATGTCTTCCCATGAGCTAAAGAGTCAGGGGATGTAAGGAAGGTGGACACCAGGCTCTTGCTTTGACTACATGTGAGGAGGGGAAGCAGCCACTAAGAACATGTAGCAAGAATAACTGGGGCTAGAGCTGGAGACTCTTAGCTTCAGCAAGGCATGGGGCTGCCCAGCTCTGCAGTGAGTGTTGGGAAACGTGGGATGAACTCTGGACCTTGGAGGGCTGTCAGGGCACCTTTGTACAGTTGTGTATCCAAATCCTTTGGGAGCTGGACTGCAGAAAGTACTTAATATCTACGTAAAATGTATCTTATAAACCAAAACAATGCAAGGGAAAACTTAAAATCACTTTAAAATCAAATAACTATGTGTAAAGGTTGTGTTCCCTAAGAATGTCCATTCACATGAATCAAAAAGATTCTATCTCTCAGGAATGAATAATAAAGGTTTCAAATCATGAGGCTCCTAATTCTAACACTTTCAGCAGAGAATGCAGTCACCATCTACTTCAACAGGAAATCCAAACCATCTTATCTTGATTCACCAACATTTCCCCCTACCATGCCAAGGAGGCAGAGGAATAAATCAAATGAGGAATCTCCACGCCTTGCTTGTTGTGGGGAAACACATAAATTGGAAATAAAAGCTGGAAATGCTGAAGATATTACAGTAATAAAGGCCATAAAAAACAAGTTAAAAAAAGCCTTGCATTTCTTAAGTGAGTCAAACTTCTTGGCAGCCTCTCATGTAAATGGTGAGGCCCAAGACTGTTCACTTCATGAGACAGCAAGCAGATAAGACTGCTTAGGTGATGATTAAAGACAAGAAATGCCCGATATGAGGTGGCAGCATGAGGCAGTCAATAGTAGCCAGTGTCAGTGTAATGAAAATGTAAGGCAAAGAGCCCACACAGGCAGTGAGTACACAGAAGTTCAAGGTCTGAGTGTCATCAAACTGGCAGTGGTACTTGAGGACTGTCTGAACACACAGAACTCTAGTTGGATTCTCTCACTCTGTAGGAGTACTTCAGATTAAACATAGCACAGGATACCAGAGAAAACAGAAAATGTTAAGCCCGTAAACCAAGAGCAGCAAAATCATGCCAGCACAGCAGCAATTTTATATACAATTACTGTAACATATTACAGGTTTGGTAGCTGAATCAGCAGAGCTTTCAGAATGGAAACCCATGAAATATAAATCTGCGTAAAGCTTATTTGCTTTCCCACATTGCTTATTTTCTAGAGCTACAAGAATCTGTTAGTGAAGACATCTGAAAGACCTGTTGCTAGACATAGGGGTTTGTTTTGTGGTATGTTTTAGTTCTATGGTTCTAACTTTCTACTTTTCCATGGTAAAGATCACATGAGCAGAAAACTTCTTTCTTTGTTGGGGTGGCCCCTTTTTCCTGAATTGTCTGATACATGTCAGAAAATGTGATAAACACGCACTTTTCTAGTAGGCGGTGTACACTTACATGGAAAAAACTACAGTCTGTTAATATCCCCGGAAGCTGGGATATTCACTGTATTGATGAAGCTCTTGCTGGAGGCAATATTACAAAAACATCTACAAATGTCCATAAAAACTCCCTACAAATACTGTAATTTCATAGAATCATAGAATCATTTAGGTTGAAAAGACCTTCAACATCATCGATGCCCGACCATTAACCCAGCACTGCCAACTCCACCACTAAACCATGTCCCTAAATGACACATCTACACCTCTTTTAAAAACCTCCAGGGATGGTGACTCCACCACATCCCTGGGAAGTCTTTTCCAGTGCTTGACAACCATTTTGAGGAAGAAATTTTTCCTAATATCCAATCTAAACCTCCCCTGGTGCAATTTGAGGCCATCTTCTCTTGTCGTGTTGCTTGTTTCTTGGGAGAAGAGACCAACCTTCACTTCACTACAACCTCCTTACAGGTAGTTGTACAGAGCGGTAAGGTTCCTCCTGAGCCTCCTTTACTCCAGGCTAAACAAACTGAGTTCCCTCAGCTGCTCCTCATCAGACTTGTGCTTCAGACACTTCACCAGCTCTGTTGTTCTTCTCTGGACCTGCTCCAGCACCTCAATGTCTCTCTTGTAGTTAGGGGCCCAGAACTGAACACAGCATTCAAGGTGTGGCCTCACTAGTGCCAAGTAAAGAGGGACAATCACTCCCTTAGTCCTGCTGGCCACACTATTTCCAATATAGGCCAGGTGCCATTGGCCATCTTGGCCACCTGGGCACACTGCTGGCTCAGAACTATTTGCTTAAATTTAAGAAGTGAGAAAATGCCAACAGCTGTAAGAAAGGACTTACCTGAAACACTGAATTTGACAAATAACTGTCAAAATAGCAATGACACTTAAATTACTTTCACCGTGATTCTTTATAGTGATTGTCATGGCTGATGCAGCAAACTCCCCAGAGATATAAAATCACATGATTCTTCAAATGCAAAATTGAAGTATCTATGTATGCCATTTTTAGAAAACTAATGTAAAAGCTTACATGTAATGCAGAAGGAACCTACATATTACCAATGAAGTTCCCTATGGTTGTAAATCAGAACATGCCCAACCCAGTATTTTGATTGTGTCCTGTAGCACAGACTTCAAACCTCTTGCCTAAATTAGCGCTTAAGTTGCTTTTAGTAAAATTTTCTGTGGCTCTCTGGTTTGGTTTCTGCACATACCCAGACTATCAATTGGCATGGCAAAGCAGCCCTACTGTTCCTTCTGTGCTAGCCCTTATGGAAATAATCAGTCATGTGTTTTTTAACCACACAGATCTGTGGTTCAGCTGAGTTAATGCATTAGAGTAGTCTGACTTTATTTCATTTCCCCTCATTTCCTGGGAGTGGTAACATTTTCATAGGGTTACATCTGTGCTAATGTGTCCTCCCTGATCCCCTGGGGTAAGACAAAGGTAAGGACAAAGGCAAGGGCAGAATCATGCAGACCTGGATGGAGAAGAGCACTGAACTGGCCCTTTCCATAGAGCTGGCTGCAGCTCAGCTTTGATGACACATTAACTATACTTGTGTACTGCACTGTAGACTTGTGTAACAGATAAACCAAACCAAATGCTGTACCAGCACAGTAAAACTAGTCCTTTCATAAAAGTAAATCAGAAAAGCCTAAATTTCTTTTTTTTTTGCATTTCTTAGGCAATGTCAGTTCAAACTGACAGTATATTTTCTAAAAAGTAAGGTTATCCAGACTTCTGTGCCCTACTCAACTTAAAAGAGCTCTGAACTTTTAACCCGTCTCTCCCTAACACAACTTTCCCATCTTCCCGAAGATCACCACAGCACATAGACACATCTCCACACATCCTGCACACAGGGATTTGACTTTTACTTATGCTTCATCGTGTCCTGTACATTACTTTCACAGCCAATGCAGCAATTTTTTTTCTTGTATTTTAACATGTGATGCATGAGGCATCCTGAAAAGAAGTCTGTAAACATCACACAGGATTAATACTTTACTAACTTAAACTCTTATACTGAAACAGGTTAGATTTAGATTAGCTATTAGGAAAAAATTCTTCAGTCTGGGGGTGGTGAGGTGCTGGCACAGGTTGCCCATAGAAGTTGCGGCTGCCCCATCCCTGGCAGTGTTCATGGTCAGATTGGATGGGGCTTGGAGCAATGTGGTCTAGTGGAAGGTGCCCCTGCCCATGGCAGGGGTTTGGAACTCAATGAGCTTTAACCCAAATAATCCTATGATTCTGACTCTGTGATAGCTCAATTGTTCGCTTTACCCCAGCGAAGTCTGAAGCTTTTTCTTCAGTATAAAAACTTCTGAAAGGTGGTATGGGGACATTTGTGTCCACTTAGTCTCCAGAATTTCTATATAAAATACTAACCTGAACACAAGTAGTTACCTCTGAATTTTAAATGGCAGTTGCAGTTTGAATCAGCACAACATTTATTCTTCATGGGATGAACACTAGCTTGATTAAACCAATTCCAGGAGAATGAGTTGTTTTGTAAATATACGATGAAGCAGATGAGTTAGATCAAGGGTTGTTTGCTTGTATTGTTGTAGCACTCACAGCAGTTCCCTTGTAATAAGCATTGCACGCACATTTGCAACAAGGAGTCAATCCTTCACTGGAATAGTTTATAGATAATGTTGAATAGGAGAAGTGAGAATAAAGAGATTAAAGGCAGGCAACATAAAACAGATACGGAAACAGAAGTTTAAGTCTCCTTAGTTTGCCTAAGGAGAGTTGAAGACCTATTCCAAAGTAAAAGCAGATACCATCATTTCAATTATTCTGGATGTGAATTAAATTACTGTTAAGGCAAATCCACATGGAAAAACAATACCCATCAAAGCTAAAGATTCAGTTGTGAAACAAAACTAGTCGTAGAGAGGGCAGTGATATATGAAGAAGTGGAGTAAGGTGAGAAAGGTAATAGCGAGAAAGCAAGAGATCCACAGGTGTGTGAAGATTCTGCTGCCTCAGCATTCTGCTCCCCACACTTAAGACCTCCAATTCAGAGAGTGAACCCTACCATTACAGAGATCATAACTCAGGTGAAGATGTCTAAGTATAATGAAAAGAGCTGTTTGTGGAATGGTAGGAAAAATTTCCCAACATGAATTAACTTCCCTTTAATGACTTTCTTGATAAATGGGTAGATGATGTGACCTACTTCTGCCTACAAAGTTGCCAACTGACATTTTCTGTTCCACATCACATAGCACCAGAGACCAAGTCCAGGGTATCTCAGCATGTTAGAACCCAGAGACAGGCCTTCTCTTTGGACTAAGGGAGGAAGGCACCTGTTGGCAGAAGCACTGCAGATTGGCACGTTTCCACTTGATTTTTGGATGAGAAATACTCTTTGTCTGGTGTATGTCCACCTCTGCTTCTGCTTAGACTCTGTCCTGCCTCTCTGCCTAAGCAATCTGAAGCCATAAGGCTACGCTTACTTTTGAGAAGACATAAATTATATGGTTGGAAGATTCTGCTACTGCCTGGAGGATGTTTTTTCATCCTGGGCATTTCTGTTTCACTCAGACCTCAAACTGGTTTTCCACGTTCCTGTTATCACAATACTGTATGATTACACTTCTTTTTGTCTACTTTATGCAGTCATGTTTTTCATAAAATAGAACCTGTTCTCCATTAAAAAGGAATTACATCAGTTTCTTTAAGCAGATGAGTGAGAATTGTACAACTTATCCCTAGTACTAATCTCTTCACACAGAATCATGTTCACACAATCACTAACTTTACAGAACTGCCCATCAGAATCATAGAATCATAGAATAGTTAGGGTTGGAAAGGACCTTAAGATCATCTAGTTCCAATCCCCCTGCCATGGGC
>WYDI02012543.1:0-17822 GCA_009867235.2 Psittacus erithacus
AAGGACTTTCTGAGCCTCATGCTCTGCCCTGGGAGGAGGGGAAGCCGGGAGGAAGCAGAGGCAGGACATCTGACCCAGGCTGGCCAAAGAGGTATTCCATACCATAGCACGTCATGTCCAGGATGTAAACTGGGAGATAGCCGGAAGGGCTAGCTCTCTCTGCTTGATTGGCGAGTGGTGAATGTATTCTCTTCCCTTGTTACTTCCCTTATCATTGTTATTATTGGTGGTATCAGCAGCGGTTTGTGTTATACCTTAGTTACTGGACTGTTTTTATCTCAGCCCGTGAGAGTTACATTCTTTTTATCCTCCTCCCCCTTCCTCCCGGAGCGGGAGCGGGGTGGGGTGGGGGGGGGACGACAAGCAGGTTACATGCTTTTCTAATTTACGACCAAGCTTAAACCATGACAGTAGTGCTTACACTAAGCCAAGGACTTTTCATTTTCTCATGCTGCCCTGTCAGTGAGCAGGCTAGGGGTGCACAAGAAGTTGCGAGGGGATGCAGCCAGGACAGCTGACCCCAACTGGTCAATGGGACATCCCACACTGGAGAAAAATCTTTGTTTCCTACATGGGAGAAAGGAACTGTATGATTGACTGTTGCATGAAAACCCAAACAATACTCACTCAATGACCTGTTTAGCTATTAATGAGTTAAGTGCTCCCAGGTACCTTTTATGTGCTAATAGCAGTAAAATAATTTACCTACATTGTTGATGTGAGAGAGAAGTTTGCCCACTAACCTAATATGTGCAGTTAGAGAGCAGAGACAGGAAGAAGTGGTTTAGTGCGCTGATAGCTCATTAAACTCCACAGCACCTTTGTGAGAGGAGTATATTGTTAATTGTATTTCAGAGAAGGCTCTGTTAAGTTAGAAACTTTCCTCAAACAACACCACAATAAATGTCTAAGGTGACACTATCTTAAAGATTTCTGATTTTAAAAAAGCTGGGTGTCAAAAGAGGAAGAAATTGATTTTTTTTTTTGTAAAAAACATACATGCTTGGCAACAAGAACAGGTCAAAACTATTTTTTTTTTTCTCTCCTTCAGGAAATGAAAGGTTGAGTTCTTTTATTCTTGGCTCTCTTAAAGAAAGTGTTTGCATGATCAGATTTCTACTGGTTATCAGAAGAATTCTTGGAAGACTAGCACAAATACACTAAGCAGCTGGAAGGTCTATTTGAAGATGAAAATCAAAACTTTTGGCAAGAAAACCTGTATAAACTGCCAGGTAATTTTTTGGGAGAGAGAGCACTTTCGAAGTTTTAATAGTCTCTGTTTAAACTTTGTTTTCAATATTATCTTCTTCTGCAGAAATCCTTTCTGATCTTTATGGAATACTGAAAATAGTTCTACACACCCATAACAGAAATTTCCTGGATTTATCGATGTTCAATCAATGTTTTTTTTCCTCAGATACACCCTCTCTTTTTTCTCATTGTCAAGTTTACCTGCAAAGATGTTTATACTTTGTGTAGGTGTATGTCAACCCTGTCCTTTTTCTCAAAGCTGCTTTAATTTCTTATAGACCTATGATATTTAACATATTTTTCTTCAAAGCTTTTGGAAAATGTGGCATTTTGCACTGAGCTATGTGAACATGTGGCTTGAAAAAAAGAAGGACTGTGTATGAAAAAAACAGTCTTTTGGCATCGTTCACTGAAGCAGTTTCTCAAGAAATACAGATCAGAGCTATTCCCAGAAATATTTTATCAAAGGATAAGATAAACAGACCTCATTTTCCATATTAAAATAATTTCCAGTTGGCAGAATGAAATCAGAGCTTTTAGGTTTGAAGATGCAAACAAGTGACATGCATAAATTCGGGGATGACTTTCTGCATGCCATTTACTTCACAGTGACTACCTCTTGGCCAACACTTCACCTTAAAAAGATCTCTAGAAGACCTTCCTTTCATGGAAGTCAAAGACACCTCTAATTATCTATTACTTAAGAAAAAAAGCATGCACAAGGACAGTTACTGCTGAACTTCATAAACACATCTTGTTACCCTCAGTAACATGTCTGCAGGTCCTGCCATGGCTTGGGTAGAATTTTATATCATTACATTATGTCCCTACATTTTTTCAGAACAGGAAACAAATCATGACCCTAACCTGGAAGCTCTGCCAGCCCATTCATGTATTATTTTTTACAAGAAAACTGTGTTCACCATTTTTAAATCACACGGCCTAAAATCAGGCACGTGAGCTGATGTTCAGATAGTTGACAACAGTCTGACTCTTTGACATGCTGAAGTAGACAAGTTCAAAATTTCCAATCCTGGCCGGAATTTTAGTGCTTGAAGCCAAAGGGAATTTTATATTTTCTTTAGTAGAAATAAAGTTAGATTTATGGTTCTGAGATTCTACCACATAAGTTCCTGGAAAACATAAAAAATCCTGGGAAAATAAAATATTTTATCAATACGTTGTTTTAAAAACACTTATTAAATTGCATGCCACATTAAAAATAAAGCTACAGATTGATAACTATATGATGCAGGCAAGGGAAGAAAGCACAACTGTTTCTAGACTCATTCATTCTACAGCATCTAGGAAATGGGCTTCCTAAAAAGAAGACAAATGTAATAGAGAGTCTCAAAAAATACCTGCTTCCAAAACTTACCATGAGGGAGATCTGTGGTGCCCTAGCAATAAAACTCTTTCCAGTGACTTTCTTAAGGAACTTGTTAAAGAACTGACTAAATGCTTTTAGCAAGATTCATGTGCTTAGGTCAGAAATAATTGAAATAGAAAACAACTGCTAGCAGGCAATAGCAAGCACTGGAGTAACTGAGATGGCTGTAGAATTTGTTTCTTCAGAGTTAAGAATACATTAGATAAGCATCTATAAGGAACTACTTAAGTAGAGGTGACTGAATCTCAGAGTGGCCAGGCAATGAGCTCAGTCTTCAAACAGATATCCATTTGAGGCTCATACTAGTTTTCCCTGATTAACAGCATTACAGAATTCTATAAAGCCATTACAGCATCTTATCCTTACTAGTTAAAAAAAAAATATTAACACACATGAAGTAATCTATGCTTGTTTAGGCTGCCTGTAGACACTCCTTTTCCAAATGCTGCACATAGATACTAAAAGAAAGCAGCTCAAAGTGCAAAAAGCACCTTGCATTAGAGTTGTGCCGGAAAACTGCTGTAAGAGTGGTGGTGCACAGCCAAATTCCACTGTTTCTGAACCAACTAAATCATATTCCTCAGCAAAAGCCCTTTTTTCTTTTTTTTTCCATAAAGGAAGCATTTGTGAGTCACAGCTTGTAGATCTAACTTCTGAAAAAATAAAGAGATGCAAAGTAATAATGTGAATAAAGAAAATGTCACTCAAGGCATGAACTGACGATAAATTAACTCCATCTGTAAGGCTCTGAATACTATGGTAGAAGCACCAGAGCCAGATAACACAAAGTACTAATTTGCTATAAGCTGATCCTGCCCCTTAAAAAATTCCCTGGTTTTGAGGGCTTTACTTGTACTGAAAGGTTGCACACTGCAACCTGTGTTGTTCATCTGCACCCTAACTTATGCCACTGTAGGAACTGTCTGCTCTGCCACCCCCAGAATAAAGCTGGTCCAAAGGCATTACGCTAGTATAATTTCAGTGTTGTGTGCCTCCCTTACTGACTGACAGTAATACATTCATGTACCCTTCCTCATCCTGAGCAATCCCTACTGCGGGTCTTTGCACTTGTCAAATCACAGCTGAATCTACTGCAAAGCAGCACTGCTGCCAGCACTTACGTAGTCAGATACTGTAGCTCCTGCTCCCTGATGTCATTTTCCTGTGGATGTGTCTGTACCAAGTGTAGCTCCTTCCAGGCCATACACACCTTCAGTACTATTCCAAATAGGAACCAACCACTATATAGATAGGTATACAACCATTCTGCCCCAAAAGGAGCCAGGCTTAAGCAGTGTGAACGTGAGTCAATCGGTATATATCAGACCATTCGTAGACCAAAGACCAATGCCAAGCAGATGATTTTATTAGTGTAAATCCCTTCTCTGACACAATTTTAGATTAGACATTAGGAAGAAGTTCTTCAACATAAGGGCGGTGAGACACGGGAACAGGCTGTCCAGAGAAGTTGTGGATGCTCCATTCCTGGCAGTGTCCAGGCCAGGTTGGACAGGGCTCTGAGCAACCTGGTCTAGTGGAAGGTGTCCCTGCCCATGGCAGAGGAGTTGGAACTGAATGATCTTTAAGGACTCTTCCAACTCAAAGCATTGTATGATTTTATGATTCTATGTTTTCACAGTAAATGGCTCAGCAGCACTGCAGATCAGAAGGATATATGGTCAAACAACTATGTCTAAATACAACCTCTTGTAGTGGGAAGTTCCCAAGTTCACCTTGACAAACAATGGAAAATATGGAGGGTAAATATCACTAAGCACGCCTCCCTGACGACAAAGACAAAACATAATACTGGCATTGAAAAAAGTGGCCATAAATCATAGAATCATAGAATAGTTAGGGTTGGAAAGGATCTTAAAATCATCTAGTTCCAAACCCCCTGCCATGGGCAGGGACATGAGTTAGGCTGATTTTTAGGCATTTTCTAATAATAAGAGAAATTAAGTCCTGAAAGAGTCTTTCATCTTGTTTTGCCTCTTCCATTCCTAAGTTTTCTAAGTTGGGACTTCATACTCTTCTGAACAATGGATATGGCACAGTTCCCTATGGTATAGGCAAGAGCATCACTGATGCTCCTTTCAGCTGAAAGACAAAGATTCCTCAGTAAGTGTGATGATACAGGCATCAAACAAAACTCTATCAAGTTCAAGAGTCTAGTTGTTTTAAGTAAAACAGGCTCAATCCTCAAGTAGCAAACAGTACAAAAATGTTAATTCTTTCCTGACAAGGAAAATTTCTAAGAACATTTCTGGTGAAGTTATGCAGGAAGGATTAACAGTGTGCTCTGTTCTGGAAGTACTAAGCAATGAGGCTGATTTGATAAAGTACTGAGCAACAGCTGGGGAAGGGCATTATTTGGTACAGCACCTGGTTTTGTTGCAAAATATCTGTTTATTTTGAACTGAATTTAAATTCTCCAGTGAAAACTCTTCCTAAGTTGCACTTTCCCTGTGGTGGCTGAAGACACTGTCGACACAGGTTCAAACCTGCATCTGTCTGCAGTAAATGAACTGCATACAAAACCAACAATATCCCCATAATTTGGTAAAAAATGTTCACTACAGCAGCCCAAACCACTCAAACACTCTAAAAATTGCTGTCAGCATAGTGAGTCAAATTTTTTGATGATTAATATTTAACTGGAAGACTGCTTAAGGACCAGAAGAAACTAAACATGCTTCTGCATGATCCGTGAAAACACTTGTGTTATGGATTTCATGGCATTTCTAAAATAATCAGAAATACACCTGTAGAAAGACAAGCTAATGGAGACTAGCTAGTTTGGTATAGCATAAAGCATCACACCTGACAAATCTGGCAAAACATTTGAGAAGAGAAAAAGCAGAGAACAGAGAGGTGTGAAGCAATATAGGTTTAAGACACTTGTGAAACTACTCTAGAGAACAGATTAACCCCGGTTTGAGCACATCAGAAGCTTACTGGATAAAATGACGAGGTAAAAGACTGCAAGACTAAACTAATTGTGAAATTACCGTAAAGATGTCCATTAAATTAATCCTACAAGCTTCCCAGAAAAACTATTCAAAACCAGTATTTTCCTTTGATACTCCAAATGTTCTTCAGAATTTTTCTTAGTGCCCCAGTGTTTGCAGTCAATATCCTTAGCCAAGGTATTTACTGTCTTGATACATGATAGTGAAATACGTATCTGTGGCTATGGTATAATAATGGCAGAATGCTGACTTCTTAAATGTCTTTCACAATATGCAATTTCCACTCACTGCCACTATCTCTGTGTGAATCAGCATTACGGCTCCATAGCTCTGTATCAGCTATCAAAGACAAAAAGAAAATATCCAGGTAATGGCAGAATTATGATTCTAAAGGAAATGCAAAAAATTAAAACAGGAAAAAGAAAACACAGAGTTTGTTCTGGAGGAGAGGATTAAATAGAAATACAACTGAAGCTTTTTTGTTTGAGAGATGATGACAGACATATTAAATTAATTGCCACTTAATCTCAGAATTCTAAGTAAAATGCCTAAAACCAGCAAATGAAAAAGAAATGTAAGAAAAATATTCATATGTAGAATATAGCAAAGTTGGCTAATACAGAAGGATATGCAAGGAGTACACATGCCAATATAAAAACCATGCAAAACCTGCCACAGGCAGGTAATTAGCAGAAAATAATATCTCAGTTTATCACAGGAGACATACAGAAGTCCTGTTGTGACTAATCTATTTTATTTGAATTTGTCAGCCCCTGGGTAAACTCTGTCAAGATGAATCAGCTATGTACAGAGTCAGCTCCTCAAAAAATAGAACAGATTTCTGAAGGTTTTATCTTGTATGGATTACCACACAGCATCTATGTCCTACAAATGGTTAGATGTCCCTGACCCCCTGGTAACTGACAAGGTCTTCTGACAGAAAATTTGCTGGTTTCACTTCTTTTGAAATTTAGCATTAAATAATTCTAATTCTTTCAGTATTACTAATTTAAAAAGTATACAGCTTAGCTGGTCACAGGGACCCAAAGTCATCCAATCTCACTGTAGCTGTTTCAATTAAGTGCCAAAACTGGGAGCTTATTTACTGCAATCCTCTTCACCGTGGAAAAAAAAAGGTGATACTGTGGTGTGGTTTACTCCTTCTCATATGTGAACTGAGAGTCTTAAGGTTCACGCTAATGACCTAATCTTAAAATGCATAAACTGTGGTTAAAATCTCCTACTGAAATGAGGCAAAGTGCTGATCATTATGGTACTCTCTACTGAAAGGTGACCGCAATACAGATTTGTAGGAAAAGTAGAGTTCCAAAGGAGTTTTTGGATGAAAATAGAAAACGTTGACTGCAGTATGGCAGAAGATGTGTCTTGACACTTCCCAAGATGACCAATCATACTTTCCCTGTAGATGGAATAGCATGTCTTCAGAAAGAGTATTATTTGAGTAAGAGAACAATAAAGTGAGACTCTGCACCATTTAATGAAGGAGGACTATGTCATTATACATTTGCTACAGGGTACTGCAAGGGTAGCAGCATGTATGAAGTCAGTTACCCCAGATGAGCTGATGCGCTGGAGAGTCACACCTAAGCTTCTGCTCTGTGTGTGTTACCCCCTCTAGGCCAACCATCTGTGATACAGATTTTTCTGGAATAGCATTATTCCCCCTTATTCCCCAGCAGAAGTCTGAGAGCCAAGCTGCAAGCTGGCCTTGTGTTATCAAATCAAAGGTCTT
Source organism: Psittacus erithacus (assembly GCA_009867235.2). NCBI lineage: Eukaryota > Metazoa > Chordata > Aves > Psittaciformes > Psittacidae > Psittacus > Psittacus erithacus. The sequence goes on from WYDI02012543.1 coordinate 7,367, forward strand.
AAATCAAAGATGACTTGGTAAGCTGCTCTAATTACAGTAACAGAGGGCATGTTGTGTGACTATTGTAGAATGTATTTGTAGTGGGTGGTTTTGCTCATTTTCACACACTTTACGAAAATGCTGTTTAGGATAAAATAATCAAATCTCAGGAGGCAAAGTAAAAACAATATGTCCTGTGCATTATGCAAGTGCTGAAGGTCAAAGCCCGCAAACCAGTCACATACTGAAGCTCTCCTCTGAAAGTGAAAATCTTCCCCTGCGAAAACAATTACCTCTATTATCCAGTAACTGCAGCTTTCATTATGCAGAGCTATATTGTCTTAATGGCACTGACTGATAATTAAACTGATAGGATCTAATTTTCTTGGTATGCAATGACAGGTTTCTAATTGCCTAACTTCATGCTCTGCCTATTGGCTACGAGTTTCCTGCTCTTTAGCTTGGCTGAATTTAGTCACGCCTTTTATTTCATGGCTGTTCACACTACTGTCAGACCTTTAAGTCCTCCTTCTATTTTTTCACACTGTTCTCTGTTCCTTGTCAGACCGTGAGTTGTTATGTAGCTGTCCCTGCAAGTTATGCTGTTGAAATAAGTCTTTCTTCAGTTCTCATGCAGAGTGCAAACTGGTGGGCTTGGACGTTGTTTTAGCTTGAAGCAGTTCTTTCTACTTTCTTAGTAAATTCTCATTAAGATGATGGTCTTACTGTGCATTTATTTCCCTGTGACCATGACAGTCTCAGCACATGTGTCCCCTGCTTCACTTAGCTTCTCAAAGTTCTCTGACCCTTTGGTTAGCATTGTGCATTAGAGGAAAAAGAAATGTCACTGTAGATAATAGACCTGAGTGTTTTAACTCACACTTCCATAGGAATTAAAGTAAACAGCAGCAGTACAAAAGCAAATTTCCCCCTTTGCCTTCACAAGGCATGTATCATCTCAAAATCACACCATGAGGCCTTGCTATGCTGGAGCAGGGGCATCAGAAAGTACGCATGAGAAGGTCATCCATGAAAATAGAACTTACACAATATTTACCTCCCAATTTGCAGGAGTGGGCGCTGACATGCTGCACAGTCTCTGGAGGCGCAGTGCACAGGCTGCCCTCTGCTAGGGGCATTCTCTGGAGCCTGGGTTCTGCAGAGCCAGTGGCAATGTCTCCAGCACCACCTTCCCCAGCAAGCTGCATTCCAGGACTCCTTAAAGCCTTATGTTGAAGCAGATCATTCAGCTCTGGGGCCCCCAACATAAGGAGGGCATGGACCTGTGGAGAGAGTCCAGAGGAGGGCCACAAAGATGATCAGAGAGCTGGAGCACCTCCTATGGAGACAGGCTGAGAGAACTGGGCTTGTTCAGCCTGAAGAGAAGGCTCCAGAAAGACCTCATAGCAGCCTTTCAGTACTTAAGCGGGCCTACAAGAAATCTGGAGGGGGACTTTTTATAAGGGCATGTAGGCACAGGACAAGTGGTAATGGCTTTAAACGGAAAGAGAGTAGATTTAGATTAGACATTAGGAAGAAATTCTTCAGTGTAAGGGCAGTGAGACATTGGCACAGGTTGCCCAGAGAAGTTATGGCTGCCACATCCCTGACAGTGTTCAACAAGGCCAGGTTGGATGGGGCTTTGAGCAACCTGGTCTAGTGGAATGTGTCCCTGCCCATGGCAGGGAGGTTGGAACTAGATGATCTTTAAGGTCCCTTCCAACCCAAACCTTCTAAGATTCTAAAAAATAAGCCCTCTTGAGACACAAAATAGTAGAGAGCAGGGAGTGGGAATATTTAAGTGGTTCAGTAAGAAGCCAACAGCTGTGCTGGTGCCAGTGAGCTCTACTTAATTTTCAGTTGATTTTTTTGTTACTATGCTTGTGATCTCTTACTAAGCATAGGGGAAAATGTATATAGAATTTAAGACTATGCTACTTGAGATAAATTATGAAACAATACATGAAGTTTCGTCAATAAGGGATTGATATGTCTTGGGTGATACATATTACAGTACATAAAAAGCATAACGAGATGCAAACAAAGCTTGCATTTGACCTTCCTCAACTTTCATTTTGTTTTTTTTATCCTTCTAATAATGGCCTTCCTGCCACATTTTGGTTTCCTATCTCTTCAGCTTATGATCAATGACATTATGGTACTCTCCATCGCAAAGTGACAGCAGTACAGATTTGCTGGAAAAGTAGAGGATAACCTCTACTTGCTTTCAAAATGAAAACTGGTTCAGTGTGCAAACCATTCTTCCTGCATTCCCAGGTGCAGATGGGAATAAAAGAGGGAGAGGAGGTAGTACACAGCACAGACCTCAGACAGAACATTAAATTCTAGATCAAACTATACACAGCATAGAAAGATGGCTATCAGGAAAAGATCCACAATTACAAACAAAAGTGAGAACAAAGCATTCTGGAAAGGTGTTTTAATCCATCATAAATTCAACTATTCAGCTGCTTAAACTAACACAGAACACCCTGAAATGGCAGGGGAAACTATGTTCCAATAAATTTTCTAAGCAGCAGTAAAGTTTTCTTTGACTCAGTACAAGACAACTGTACTAATCTATTCCCATTAGTTTCACCTGATTGCCTGGTTTAATGCAAGACTCAATTACTTTGGGATTAACACAGCAATAAATTAAAATTCTGGTGGGCTGCTCAAATTACTCTACGTTTCCAAAACCCTACAACTTCCCACATACCATTTGTTACTGTAACAGAGCTAATTCAATGGACATTATTTGTGCAATTCTTTCTGTCTATAAAACATTACTTAAAAAAAAGGAAAAAAAAAGGAAAAAAGAAAAAGAAAAAAAGAAAAAGTCTTTACTAACTAGGCAACTGAAATGGCCTCAGTGAGAAAAGCAGCAAGCACACAGAAATATCAAAGAGCTAAGGCAGTTACCTGGAACATCCCACTGTGTGTTTGGTTTGCTTTTTTTTCTTCAAATTCAGGTCACTTATTGAGATGTCTAAAACCAGAAGCATTGTCTCAGTATCCTTTTTTGAATGTCTGTGGGTTTAGGTATCTCTGTGTTACTCTTCCAACAGAAAAATACAAAGAGCTCACTGTGACCATTAGTAACAGCCAATATCTACATGTCAGTCATGCCCTTGGAACCACTGAAACTGAAGAGCTGAAACTGTTTTTAATGATCAAATATTAAGTTAATAATGATATTAAATGCACATGGAACATAAGCATTCAACAGAGAAGCTTTCCTGAGGAAAGGAAAAAGTGGTAACTCAGCCATATAGGTGACATAAAAACATGGAAAGCAGCACAAGAATGAGGCTTCAAAAAAGTCATGGTTTGGCAAACAGAATAAAAGCCTAGAATTTCTGAGAAAAAAATGACCAAGGAAAAGCTACCTTTATTGCTTTGGATCATGAAAAGAGTCCCTAAAACACTGTTCTACTTGATGCATCAAGAAAATTTCAGTAAGAGGAAAATTTATCCTGTACAAGATACACTACTAACAAAGAACACAACCAAGTGTAATGTAAGATAAACAGAGCTTCCAATACTTTCAGACTCACATGATGGCAAAAATTACACATTCTTCTGAAGACCATAATGGAAAAGGGCATTTGTGGGTAAAAGCCTTGCAGAAAGATAGTGATCGTGTTTTCTGAAGCTAAGTATCTACACAAACTGTCATCTGGAAACTCAAAGGGAAGAGTAACTTTGAGTAATAAAGATAAGCCGAGGGACAAGGGAAAAGCTGTCACATTTTCTACCTTGACTTCAGTAAAACCTTTGACACCATTTCCCATAGCATTCCCCTGGAGAAACTGTCTGCTCACAGCTTGGATGGATGTACTCTTTGAGGAGTTTAAAATTGGGTGGATGACCAGGCCCAAAGAGTGGTGTCATACAGTAAGATCAGGTTAGTCTAGCAGGACCTGCCATGAATGTTCATTCAAGTTTTCCTAAGTTTGTTTACATTCAACTTCCAACCACTGACTTTCATTAGTTCTTTTCTTGCCAAATAAAAAGAAATCTCAAATTAAAAACAAAATTCCCAAAGCCTTCTGTTATTAGACTCATTCTTACGAGAAACTAAACATGTTGTTGTAAGCAGGTCCTTAAGAAGCTGCAACCAGCTAAAACTGTATTGTGCCTTAAGCCCAAACAGGGATTTATTGGTTGACTCGCTTTCAACTTGTTCATTATACATAAGGAACAAGCTGAACTTATTTACCTTGTTCACATAGTTATGCTTCACTCCTCACAGTATTCACATCCTTCATAACTAGAATTATTCATCAAGAGAAACAACAGAGTGAGGACTGCAAACTGTTCTCACCTGCACAGGGCATACGAGCCATTTTCTTTACTCCTCTGTGCTCACCAGAAGCCTGTATAACTTTCTGAAGGTGGTCTAAGCTGACATGCCTGTTATTTAGGTGCCTTCAGTGTGCGTAACTTGCAAGCTTTTGGTAGCAAGGGGCACACCGGAGCAGGAAACACTTTTGAAGGGACTGGAACCCATGGCTAAGCCCATCCTGGAGCAGAGAGGATGACTAAGAAGGAAGAAGCACCAGCACAAGGATTAGAAACAAGGACCAGCATAAAAAAACCCCTACTATGCATCTACCCCAACTTCCTGCACCACTCCCCACCTCACATGCTGCAAAAGCAGAGGAGTAGGGACTAGGAATGGGGAGGAGAGGTGTATGGATTGAAGTCGAGACAAACGAAGGAGGAAAGATGTTTCCTCTGTCTCTTTAACTGTTTGTCTTCCTTGCTCTTTAATACCTGGATGAGTGATTATAAGCTTATGTTAACTAATAGTAAAACATGTAAGTGAAATCCTCTGAGTGGAGACTTTCTTGCCCACAGCAGCGCCTCAGCTGGGATTGGGGCCCTATTGCTCTCCTTCTGCAAGGCCAGGGAAGGAATTACAGTGAGAAAAAAAAAAATCTATCACCATTTTTGAACTAATGATTTTTACTAGTTTCTCAGTCACTGGACTAATGGGGCATGCTTTAAGTCATTTTAGATCAAAAGTTTTACCACTAGACAGTCTGAATGGCTTCCCTAATTACACTCTGGCACCTTCACACATTAACATTGCTATCACTTGTCATGTTACCACATGATAACTCCACAGGCCACACTCATGGATGAAGGCCTTCTTATTAAGCACTTTATATGCGAATGCCTGAATCAAAGAGCTGTGTAACTGGAATAAGATTAGACCTGTTTATCAAAATACTTAATAATATAATGCACTTGCTAGGATAAGCAGAGCATTAAGACTCAATACATATATCAAGCATACACATAATCTATAGAATAAAAAAGTCTGACTACAAAATTTGATGAAATCATTACCAAAGCAATGGCTGTTTCATAAGAGCTCAATCTCTCTACCTCTAACAGGTACAATTAAATGGAAGCTCTGACTTAACAATTACATCCCCTCATTGCTTTCTATTATCTCAAATACCAAATATCTCAGAGTCAAGGGATCTAGACTGTGGTGGTGATGCTGATCTGCATTTCTGGCCATCTATGTTTGTGCAAAACATCACTGGCTTCATTCAGGTGGAGATGACTGTATGAAAGGGCAATGGAGGGAGGAAGGAGGCTGAAAACTCCCTTGCAATCTTTTCCACTATCAGTTGTAACTCCTACTTTGAACAAATAACCTGCAAATACCATTTTTGTTCTGTTCATCAACTCGTAATTCACTGTTCCTCATGGACCTTGAAGTCTCAGAGCTGGCGGAGTAAGGCAGTTGCCTAGGACAACTCATCAGTCATAATCTATCTGCCTTTCTTGCTCACGCCAAGGATCTGGAAAGACCAAGTGGCTACTAATACTGCCACCAAGAGACAAGCAGGCTGTGTCTAAGGTGGTCGTGGAGTGACAGGGAAATTAAAAGGTCAGCCCGTACCACCAGTGACAGGTTCTTTTCTTCATCCAGTGGTAGTAGGAATGGTCAGCTGGATTTTCAAGTGTTTTCTTTTATCTTGGTATGTCTTATTAACATTCAGCCACCTAAATATTAAAGATGGTTCTACACATTTTTGTGTTAGATAATCCATGAATTAAAACTGGAAATAACTTCATGGAAGAATGACAAGAGCAGATCTTTATAGTACCCCCTCTAGTCAACAGCCTCATTTTGCTTGCTTTCCTCCAGGGCCAGGAATTCTTGCTGCTGCAGACTCAGAGAGAGGGAGGTGGTAGGGAGCATGCTCTATCCCAGCTCCTCCATGACAGAGAGTAGGGCATTCTTTCAGAATGCAGGTAGGTCTTCACTTTGACCACTGCACTACTATATAAAAAAACGTGGGTCACTTCTACTTTCTCTTTAAAAACCTGTGTCAGTCTCTTTCAGCCAAATTCATGATACAGGCATCCACGTAAACAAATGGACAATTAGCTCTGAATGCAAGCTGTTTCTAAGAGTACCTACCGCATCTGATTTAGGCTGACTTTTCAGCTTTTATTCCAGACTGATGTAAGCATCCTTCCTCCCTTTCCAGTTTGGCTTTCATGTGTCCATCACACCTCATTGCTCAACACACTCAGCCACTACAAATTCTAATCCTAAAGACAGGTACACAGACCCTAGGCAACATGAAATCTCTCATGAAAAATGTACTTAACAGATTCTGGCAGTAAGACACAAAATCCAGATTCACATCGTGCTATTTTAAATTTAACTTCTTTCTTCTGAACAATGGACTTAATGCCACCCCAATCTTCTTCCAGTGTAAGACCAGTGCCTTCACAATTTGAACTGGCTGCACACTTGAAAGTATTTTGCCCATCATAAAATAACTAATAAGAGAATCAACTGACTTCCATGTTTTGTAGACAAAATTTCAATTAATGGGTAAACAGAGGAGCTATTTTGATCCCTGTAAAGGCTTATAGTAAAATAATACCTGTCAGTGAATTAAGGAAGTTGTCTTTGGTCCCATAATGCTTCTGTTCACAAATATTAAATTAGGTTCACTTTTAACCTAATGATGGCAGACATTTTTCACAGTGACATATAAAATCTTTTTTTCTAATTACCATTTTTAAAAAGGCTCTCACCTGTAGGCATGCCAACAGTATTTAAAGTCTGTGCCACATATTGTAAGGGAAAGGCCTTATAATAAAAGTGAGAAATATCTGGGACCTAAAGCTCTGTTGGTGTTTTACAGCCCATGAAATGAGATGACTTTGCTGCCTCATTGTGCCATTTAACAGTGTTCATTTCTACTATGAGTCAAGTAAGGTTTAATATAGACGTAATATTTTGTATATCTCCTTCAAAGCACTCCTTACCATTGAAATTTCATTATTTGTCTCCAACATACAACACAGGTGTGTTTACATCTCCATTATGCAAACTAAACATTGATATGGTAGTCTTTGTCGAATACTCTCTGCAGGTATGAGATGTAATTGTATCATTTAATAAGGTACTGGCCCTGGCAATTGACAAGAGGGGTTGATGATACAGCACAGAATAAAATCTTTTTCTCCTTTCAGAAGAAAATGCCATGAAGCATAAAACTTCTCTTGCTTACTTTGTAGGACATTTTTTAACTTTATCTTTCATTAGGGACTTCCTTTTCCTTTTGAGTATTTTTGAAGCAATATGCAGCACTGTAAATCACAAAAAAAAACATTCTCTAGGATTACATGAAGAGTAAAATCAGTAATGTAGCTGTAAGTGTACATCTGTAGATGATTACAGATAATTGCACCCATGAGACATGTGGAATGATTACCAGCCAGATGTTACAAAAATCTGAATGCAAAAAGATCTGTACTGTGCGGAAAGCACAGGTAAGGAGGAAAACTGCTTGGGATCCAGCAACAGTAGGGGTTCTGGCACATTTGTATCTGCATGGCACCCTTTCCAGCAGCACCCGCATAGACACACACCTCTACCAACATACTTAGTGTGGCCCTGATAGCAATTACTGACATGTTAAATACTGACTAAAGGTAAAGATAGGTGCACACTCAGATAAACAGTGACATGGAAGAAAGAAGTACTTATAGTTCTTCAGTTGCCATGTCTTGCATGCTCTTATTTAATTCAACAATTGTATTTATGCTTTTCAGATATATCAGATGCAAATACTTACACAAATACAATCACATACCTAATGAGTTGTACAATTACTGGGCTTTATTTACAAAACAAAGGTCATTTTTCCCTCAGTATTTAGCTCCACTTCTTTTGTACGCTTCATGATACTGTTATGCTATCAGCTATACCCTATGGAATTAAATACAGCCAGGAAAACCACAAAGAAGAGAATAAAATCAGAAAGAAGAAATAGCCCAGCTGTGAACGCACCTGATGCTCTCAGCAGGAGACAAGGCTGAAGGCTGTTCTAGTATGAAGGAAATATCAAACATTTTATAAGAGCCTGAATAAAAATCAGCTAAGAAGTCTGAGAAAGAGAAGAGCTTGACAGTACCATAGAGCTACTGTCAATAGTAAGGAGATTTGCCACCCACATCCACACAGCTAGCCAAACCTTTCATTCATATCCTTTCGCTTACTCCCACTCAGCCCTACAGGTAGTATTTGAAAAATCTTTTAGGCATACTGATGGATAAAAGACTTCATTTAACATGAAAGCTCCCACTGTATGAGAACAACACCTACTTAAGAAGTCAAGTTTTGTGTCAAACTGTTGGGAAGAGTACTCGGGTTTCTACTGAGTTCATGAGCAACTTGGTAGAAGAAAGCACTAACTTCTTGTAGCCTCCCATCAGACGGAACCTGCAACATTTGAAGTCACCTCACCTAGAGAGACAGATTATTCTTTCTCTCGTATTCCTTCCTCCCATTTCAGAACTTCACAGAGAGAAAGATTCAAGGTATGGAGGCCTTAGCTAATTGGCTCTCCACGCAAATGTTTCATTAAATCTCCAGTTTCGCAAGCAGTCCCAATGCAGACTGTTGCTCATAACTTTCCTAGAGGTATTGCCAGACAGAATTGCTGTGGCTTTTAGTGACTTCACTCTCATTAAAGATTACACTAGTAAAGCTGGCTAAACCAACTGGTGTTAATTTCATTCTACATCTAGTATAGAAATACGTACACTGAAAAAGAGAGGCAATAACTGTAGATACATGCCAATGTGCTCCATGTTTGAAAAATTACCTTCACAAACACCAGATGTAAGTATTATATTATTAATATATATTCATAGTGTGTAGACACAGGACAGCCTATGGCACAAATCTTACTGTATGACTGCTGAATGGAAGCAGGTTTTGTAAAGAGAGGAAAAGCACTTGATGGTCTACAACTCGATTTTGAAAGGCTTTTAACATTGTCTCACCATGACAACACACCATGGCAACACAAAGAAATATGTGTTGGTGAAATATTGCTAGGTGAAACTACTCTGTGATGGGTGCTATACCATTTGTTAAGTGACCTGATGAGCAGCTATTAGTGAAACACTGTCAGAAAGGAAGACTGTCAAATGAGGTTCCAACAGAGTCTGATCTTGGTCTGGTTCTATTTATTTTTTCACTCTTGACCAGGCTGGTAGAAAACAAATGATACCCATCAAATTTCAGATAAAAGTAAGCTGAAGCACTGAAAATATTCAGAAGGAAAGATTTAAAATTCCAGCAGATCTTCGCAAATAGAAGAAATAGTCTTGGAAAAAAGGTAAAAGCCTACATTTAAAAAGAAATAATCAAGTAAACAAATAAAAATTGGGAAATCATGATGGCAGCTCTTTTAAAAGGAAACAAGAGCTGTAACAAATCAGAAAAACACATGAATCACCCACAACATGCTGTTCTGAGGATGGAAAACATCTCACTGGGATGTAGAAAGTGTAACAGAGCTTAAAAACACATAAACTAATGGCTCTACTGGAGCATTCTGCCAGTGCTGCACTTTAAGAAAGAGGTGTATCAGCTAGGGAAAGTCTATAGAAGGACAATAAGAATAATTTAAGGTATAAAATGTCAGTCCTATAATGAAAGAAATTGCAAAAGAGAAAGATTCATGTTATACTTTAGGAAAATCTTCCTCGAGTACAGACAATGAAGCAGTGCAATAGACTGCCTGCAAAGATTGTGAATTCTGCTTTACATTGTTAGAGGATGTCTTAGATTACCCTGACAAGCCACATTTATCAGTAGTGTGTAACTATGTTCTTCCTTAAACAATACAAACATACTTGCATAGAAACAGATAGAACAGAAAAACAGAACACCTCAAAACTAAAAATAGAAAAAAATAGGAAATAAGTATACTGCCAAGTACTAAAATTTACACTACCATCTTTCCAATTTTCATCCCTTTAAAGCCAAAGACATATATAAAAGTGGGAGCAGGATATGGCCAAAATTAAGAGATTTTCCACATATGAAACTTCTTACTTGGCTGTCGTGGTTTAAGCTTAGTCGTAAATTAGAAAAGCATGTAGCCTGCTCGTTTTCCCCCCACAACCTGTCCTTCCC